>JAVSBS010010329.1:0-42500 GCA_033124195.1 Coracias cyanogaster
GGACACTAGAGTTTTGAAGATCGCCCAATGCATCTGTGAAGCCATCATGGCAGGACCATCATTCTCAATAAAAGCTTTGCTTTGCTGGAGACGAGTACATTTTCTACTCTTCAGTGCGTCTGCAGACGTAGGTGCTGCTGTATGTTGGCCAGGTGCTTGCTGACAGCCCTGTGAATAATGTAGCAGGAAGATAGAGAGCTCTGGGAAAGAAAGTCAAGTCCCAGGACCCACCATTAAATATCACAATCCACTTTTCCCAGGGACGCGAATGACATTTTATCTCAGATGGTAATAGAGATCCAACCTTTAAGTGCTGAGTGGGACAAACCATTATTCACTATCTTTTGCTCTCTCAATGTCCTCTCCTTACACACTCTACCTCTGCTGCACAATGTTATTATGACAATGTGGGAATGTTCTCATTTCACGGCCCCCTGCTAAAATGAAAATGTTCTAGAATTCAAGACCTTAAACCAACATTCAGAGCAAACCAAGGTCTAGATTATGTTTTCAAACTGGTCATGCAACAATAAGGCTGTGCACAAGGCTTGCACTTTTAGTGATCATGTTTTTCTTGTATGATTTTTTTCAAGGAACTAAACCCCCAAACAAAAGTTTTAAATTGCCATTATATTTTTAACCATGGCATTCATTATCAACCTCAAAACAGAGGTTCAGAAGCATTTCAGCTTTTGCATAAAGCCACCCCTTTTACCTCTTCCCCTTCTAGACAATGAGATCAGCTTTCCAATTACCATATTCTTGCAAAATTATATTTATTCTTTTGCCAATGATAAGTAAATTATGTTTTTTATTGAAAGTATTTTTTTCCATTAGAATCATTATAATAATAGGGATAGGGAGCAGGTAGATTTTTGTGCCTGGCTTGTGCATTTTCATGATGTATTTAGCAAGGGTGAATTACTCTAAGAAATTAAGCAAAAACCTATTGAGCGTGATGTATAGGATATGATACTTATATTCTATGCTTAATGCAAAAGAATAAGAACTCTTTTCAACTACGGTGCTAATTCATCTTTCAAACCTGTATTTGTGTTCAGCTATGTGCTGGCTCACAGCACAAAGTCCTCACAGAAAACCTGTGAACGATGAAAAAGCCACTGTTTCCTTTTTTAATAGCCAAAAATATGTCATCCTGACCCATTCTCAAGAAAAATGGTGTAAATGATAGAGCGCTATAGGCTAAAGACATTTTTAAAAGAGGGGTATAAAGGTTTTTTAAATATATATATTTAAGGAAAAAAAACTGTTAAGAATACATATATACTGAAATGAAGAACATAACTTTCATCCCAAGATACCTGTATTACACTCCTACACAACTCATCTGCCCAGAGAGAGCAGTAAAAACATAAACGCTACCCCAGCAGTTCTGTTCCAACAGCATCTGTTAATTCACTCCATTTATAAAATACATATTGACAAAGACAACTGAACTGGGACCAGGGAGATTTGATTTGGTGTGAGAAAGTCAATTCAATGTGATTTTGTTAAAGGGCTCCTGCAGGCAAATAAAAGAGTTTAAGTAATAAAGTACATAAAGAGATGTTTTATGAGCCAGCCCCGTCTTGTGGCAGCCACACAATGCGTGGCTATGTGAGAGGGCCTTGCTCAGAGCTGACACCCTGAGCCCTACATAGACACTGTAGCTCAGGCACAATTAGGGATCACAGTGAGGGTGAACTACAATCATGCAAGCAGTGCTGTTCAAAGCGTACACTCCATAAGATACCACTGGAAGGGAGGGATAGTAAAGAAACCACAGAAAGCGTTTGCAATGGCCCTTCTGATTAGCCCTTCCTGACAGTCAACACAGAACGAGGGTACTTCTAATACCACAGCAGCTGAAGGATCCAGTGAATACCAAAAATAAGCTGAAGATAGCACTCATTTTTTGGGAAAGGAGGAGTTCAGCTTTCAGATCTGGATTCTCAGTTACATATTAATATCCTTAGTTGTACAACTAAAGGCTCAAACCGCAATGTATGGTGGAAGCATTGCATCACTCATCTTAGTACACCAGGCAGAACTGGGTAATAAACCTTCATTATTCCTGTGTTTTGAAATCAGGCTCCCCTTTGAGACCGCTATTGTTTCTGAAGTCTTTTTGTCAGGCTGAGAAAGCCTAAGGCTGATGGTATATAATTTGGCTAACAACTGTGGAAAGAAAAGACAAATGAAAATACCTGAATAGGGTTTGTAATCATACCTCCGATCTCTGTCAGCAGCTAGTCACAGAGTGCTATATGAGGAAGTAGGGTTCAAACTGCACTTCTGAGTGATGGAGTAATTTCCCATGGTGTGCAAGAGATTAATGGGATACACCAGACAAAAAAGTAACTAGTGCTAGCACGTAAGTTTTGTTAATTTTAACCTGCAATAGGTTTACCGAGGTGTAGATGCACAAGAGAGGGATATTAACCACCAAGGGGATAGCATTGTAATCTCCCAGTTTCTAGGTGACTAATCCCACATCTCCAGAGCAAACAGAAAACCCCCGCATGGTAGTGCAAGGTGGCCAAGTCTAACCTCTGCTCTACTCGTTGAGAGGGGACTGGTACTATTTTCTGACTTCCATAATGAAAGCTCATTCACTCCTTTTGAATTTTCTGGTGTTTTCAGCCCTTGCAGCTTTTGGACAAAAGCAAAGAAAGGTTATTGAAAGCTCACCATTTTGCAGTCTATCAGAATAGGTGAGTAAAGTGCAGCATCATAACAAATGGGCATACACACCTTAAAGCTGAGTGTGTCACTGCTGAATGGTGTCACAAGAGATTTAGAAAGATGAAGATCTTTTTTTTCTTGAAAACTTACACCTACCTGCGAGAGGTCTGTGTGCAGTCCCTTCTTCTTCATCACCACAACAGACCAAGTCCATGCTTATGACTTCTCCACCACAGCACTGCTGATTGAAACTGTCATGGAGGGATCCACCACAGCAGATTTGATTGCCCGATGTGGAGTAAGGCATTCCCTGGCAGCAAGAGTCACCAATTCCAACTGAAACGCTGTTTTGCTCTTCATTAGGGCAACATACTTCTCCTGTCAATTTAATAATACAATTAAATATTTTATGCATTTATAGCTCTTGAAATCCCTGAGAGGCCTTTAAAGTTTGGCTTTACACACTAGTAGCTTCATGTACAAAATGTTCCACGTGAAAGCATGGAATAACTCGGTACTTTGGACTGCTATAAAAGTGTTATATTCATCTGTAATAATAACTAAAGAAACATACATTCATGAAGTCAGGGCGAAGACTCTGTAAGATATCAAAATGCACACATGCAAACTAAGAGCAACAAGCATAATTTCTGTAAATATGGTAATTATACAGCTGAAAATCTTTAAATAGATGCAGATACACAGTAGAGAGTTTGTTCTTGCTATTAACAGCCTACTAAATTATCAGTAAAAAATTTCCTTGTCTCCAAAATAATTTCAAACTTGTTTTGAAGGATGAATTCACATTGCTTCTCAGGACTTCATCTCCTAAAGAATTTAAGGATTACACTTACTTTAAAAATGAATACCACCATCACAATCAGTGGGCTTGGCTGCTACTTAAGCAAAAGCATCAGCTTTTGCAGGAAAAGACCTTAGGATAAGACTGCCAATGAGACTCACACTATAATGGTGGGCTGGGATAAACTGTGTGCAATGAATGGAGTAGATGCTGTATAAAGGATACAAAAATTATGGTAAATGGCAATGATTTTCATTCACTAATATCTGCACTTGATCTGATCAAGTGTTCTAAAAGTTACATTTTGGTACTATCTTTCTCTGTTGCAACTTTTTCTTTAGCTACAATGTCATTTGGAAGGAGTAGGGGTTTTGTTCTGCTATTGAAGATGGGTAATAGAGGTCATTAAATCATTTGGGTTCCTGACTGTTAATTGAAAGACATGTGTTTTGATTTTTAAAACTCCTCTTTTCATTGAAAGTAATATCTCAAGTCCTTTTCTTCTAAACGGTTGGGAATTATAGACAGAGAGCCCTAAACCCTATGAGCTTTTGTCAGAAATAACCATGTGATGTGATGGTAACAGATGAGGGACAATGCTGTTTTCATTTACCCCCACATTCCTTGCCAAAGAGGTACCTGAGTGGTAGTAGCATTATTTATTCTGCCTTGGTTTAAAAATGTCTCCTCCCATCTTAGTTCTGGGATGGATGTTTGCACTTCTTTGTGCACTACTGTTTCAGAAACTGAGATTCCTGCCTTCCTAATTTGTAATCTTCATGCCTTCAGCCTAGTGTGCTTCAGTACATCTAGAGCTATCAAGCTGGCCAAACAACATCTGGGAAATATGTATGCTTAGAGAGTTTCCTGTATAAATAACTTTATCAAATAAAGTCAATAATAAACAAAAAAAAGATGAGAACAAATTTTTAGAGTATAATAGATATAATCTGTTTAGATACTTCATCATATTTTCCTGCATTCCTCAGAATCTAATTTAGTTGCTACACAGAGAAAGTATTAAAACACGGAATGTAGCTTACATCTGTTGGAAATAAAACTGGTTGGGGTTTTGGGTGGTTTGTTTTTGTTTTTTTTTTAAAAGAACTATTAGACATAAGACACAAAGGATCAGTAACCTTCTCATTAACCTCTCAAAATGGGATCCATTCCAAGCTAGGCTTGAAAATGTTCTCTCTCTGAAAACTACCATGCAGTCTTACCAGTTAATTGTTATCCTTATCAAAGTATGACCCACATTAACATTTAGCTTGAGGTTATTAGCATATTTATAAAAAGAAAAAAAGAAAAAAGTGACCAACATTGTTCATGTTGCTGCCCTTTAGAGTATGGAAAAAGAGAATGCAGCAACTATACTTTAAAAAAAATGTTGAAAACCATGTTCAAACATTCTGTTTCATGCATGTGGACTGCTGACTGCACAACTACTTTCAGACATAAGACATTTTGTTTCACTGTGCTTTTCTTTCTTGATGTAAACAACATTAAGCTAGTTAACATAGACCACTGGATGGGGACAGAGGTCACAGTATAATCTCTCAATTTCAATACATTGAGATTAATGAGGCCAGCAAAATACTCTTCTCTGGTTCTTCCATGTGATAGCATTTTTCTGATGACATCATATAAGGCATTCTAATATTGTGATATATGAATTACTTTTCAAAGGATCAGAACTTGGGATGTGCTGAATGTGTTGGCAAAAATTCAAGCATTTCTAAGTCTAGGGAATGTGTGCCAGCTCATGAGTAATGGAAGCATTTTAGCTCCTGACCTGACAATTGCCTACAAAGAGATAGATGCTCCAAACACTGCCCCCTGAAAGGGCTCTCCTGCTTTTTCCTCCCCTCTCCTGTCAAAACCCCACCAACAAACTGAAAAACCAAACCCTGGACAATAGCACAGAAGCACTGTTTTGGCAAACTTCCCAAACAGTTCTGAGAATTAGAGTACGATCAGCTTTAAGAATAGGATAAATTTCCATCAAAGAGAATACATGTGGGATGCATACTTTGATTTGTAACATTGGTAGAAACAAAGAATAGACAATGCAGAAACAAGTAGAAGTGACACGGTCCATAATATCAATCCCAAATGCCAACAATTGTTCCACAAAAGAAATGGCTAGGGAAAATCGCATGGGGTCAAGTCAAGCAGAGAACTAAACTGCACCACTAAATTGCCTGATGGTGTTCCTATTAAGCAGAACTGCCCTCCCCATTATACAGCACTTACTGCAATTAAGTATAGTTTGGCATAAATTAGTTCTCTGGGAAATGACCCAATCATCAGGTTTCATCAATTAAGCCTTTCTTTCATAAACAGTGTCCTGTGTTTATAAGATCAAGTCAGTGCAATTTTCTTTGTTTATCCCACCGACCATAAGTCTTGAAGACATCCAGAAATCTTGATAAATCCCACATTTATTGCTATGTTTTCATTCTCCTTGGTTTAACAGACACATCAACTTTTGTTGTTCTGTTTCTTTCAAGCACTGGAAAGAAGTTGCCTCTTACCTACTAATACCCTAGTGTAATAACCACCACAGCACTGATGTTTCGGTTGCACAGCATGTATCTGACCACCACAGCAAACCCCCGGTGAATTAAGAATAAATGGAATGTACTTGTCCTCGCAGCATTGGAAGCCAGGTTTAGTGTCGTGCAGAATTCCATTACAACATACCTAGAAGTAGTTAAAAAAAAAAAATCAGTAAGGCAATATCTGTTAAACAGAACATAATGTGTTCTCTGGCAAAACAATGTCTATGAAAACATGTACAACACATCCTAGTATGGACACCGATATGACTGTAGTCAAATAAAATGTAACGTGGCTAAAATCCTGCGCCTTCCCGCGTTATCAGACTTCAATAAACTACTGGGCATCTGACAGAATGCTGCTATTTTCTGGCCTTCAACCATACTACACCTTAATAAAATAGTCCATTAATATGAATAATCTCCATATGCCTTGCAGGCTGCTTGCGTCTCTCAGTGTGGAGTAGACTGCAATATGTAGGTATAATCTACCATCACTGTACCCTTTTATTTTCTCCCCAATTCTTATTTCTTTATTTATTCATTTATGATGAAACATGTCATCTGAAACTCTTACAACTAAGAAACAGTATTTCCAAATATGAGCTCTCGGGTTTTCTTTCACATAAAAATAAGTGGAATTTTCTTCTTACAGCACATGATCACTTATTTATGACCACAGTTCTTCAGACAATGTGATCTCAAGACAACAGTATTTATATAAGGATTTATTTTTTTTCTCGAACAAAATTTACATGGAAATGGATTTTGAAAAGGCCTTTTAACTGTGGACTTCTTTCTAGGTGCTGTTGAGGAAATTATATGCTTGAACAATCAAATAATTATTTGTATACTTAGTCCTGTGTTGATGGAGTAGCACACTGTATACACAGCAGATCATACAGAACAGTCAGTAGAATCACCATAAAAATTGTAAACTGAGAACCTACAGTCAGTGTGACTTGTATTAGCCAGAAGGATGCTTCTTACAGCTGGAAAGAAAATGCAGCTGGCAGTACAGCACAGATGTTAGAGCAGAGTTGCTCCTTTCTTCTGACATGGAGCACTTCCGCCTCTGATTTTAACCATGTTCTCATTAGGTTATCCAAAGAAAGGAGGTGTTCCTCTAGAAGGATCTTTTGTTTACCAAGGCATTTTAATTACTAGCTGAGAAAAAACTTTAAAAAATGTAGATCAGTAGGCTCAGGACATCTAATTTGTGTTACATTTATAATGTTAACACAAATATATACATAGAAAAAGAGTAGTATTACTCTTCCTAAGTCATAAAGAAATTCTTCCTGTCTTCAGAAAGATGATGCTTTCTTTTGTTCACCTTTGAATGGCCTTTACTCAGTCACCCTTGAGAGTATTAGGTTAGGTTCTGAAGTTACAATTTACAGTACATAAACAATATGTAACACAAAATTAACATGAGGTAGGGCAGAAGGTGTTCTTATTTCCTCATTATATTTTGAGGTTTTATAACCTTATATGCTTCCTACTCTTCCAGCACACTTTCTCATTCAGCATCTGTTTTAAACTACCAACGCAGCTGAATTTTGTCATTTTCTGCTCAGGAATTTTGAGTCTCTGTAGGTCCTATTATATTATTTTGCTGTCCACCTTGTCACTAGTAATATAATCCAATCTATGAATTTAATTAACCTACTGTTCTTTCTTCCAGATCATTAGTTAAGATGTCAAATAAAACTCTGCTTTTGCACCTCTTCTCTGCTTCCTATCTTTTGGATATTTTTTTATGACTGGCACACATTCTAGGCTGAGTTTTTCTTCATTCACAATTGGCTCCAAAGCAACCTAGAAGATGACCTGTTCTCTCTCTACCTCCAAGTAATTTAAAAGCATTCTTAAAAATATCAAATCAAATACTATCATGCCATTGTTCTCAGAATAGATGTCATTAGGCAACAATTCTTGACGTGTTAAAAAAATAGCCCCCGTCCTGTCCTTTTTACTGCATCCTGAGCTTGAGACACCAGAGCCAGTAAATGCTGTCTCCGTGCATGAAAGGAGGCCAAATACATGTTCCTCACACAATCCTGGTCCCAATTTCTGTGCATCTTGGGATTGCGTCTCCCTCTGTGATGTCTTTTTTTCTTTTCAGGGATTTCATTTGTCATCCCTGTAATGTTTCCTTCTTTTCAGTGATACACACCACCCCAATTTCACCCGAACACAGTATTTCCATCTTTCAGATAAAGGCACTTGTACATCTTTGGCATTATTCAGGCTCAGATGCTTGAGCAGCCATTTTATTTCTCATACGATGTTCCCACTTTTAAGGCATGCCCCTTTTCTTGTGAATCCTCAGTAGAAACAGCTGCTCCATGTATTTCATGCAGACAATGGAGTGCTGTCTTAGTACTAACTCTAAAGCATTCTGGTTAAACCATAATTTTTAAGTGATTTATTACTGGTGCCTCTCCTTCTCCTCCTGAATTCCCTCAAAAAAATCTCCAGCTGAACATCCAGCTATGTTACAGTAGTTTTAGCAGCTACTTTTCCCTGTTAAAAATTATTTAAGTTGCTAGGTATTTCTCAATACCCTATAGACAGTTTCCAAAAAAGGGTCCAGTCAGCTCTAAAAGACATTCAGACTCTCCTCTGGCATTACCGATTGATATAGTTGGTGCTATTATTATGTAGTTCCATAACATCCTCTGCAGTCAGGTGTAAATTGTTAAATAACACTTTTTTGGCAGTCTTCTAAAGACAGTTAGTTTCTGTTTGCATTGATATTCAACCCAAGGATTCTGCATTACCAATCCATAAAATAAATGCATTCAAGTAATGCTAAAATTATGTCATAGACAAAGAAGAAAAGCAGATGGATTGAAAGTTATAGTGGCAAAAGGTTATTATTATCTCATCCTCTTAGATCTAAAAGTGACAGTCCCAACTGGATGGTGTTACTATGTACATGAAAGTAGAAGCCTTGTAGCAATCAGATACAGTGACACCAACATTTTAGGCAGGTCAGAGATCTCACCCTCGTACACAGGGCTGAATGCTTGACATATGCGTGTTAACCAGAATGTCTTTGGAGATGATACAAGATGTTCATCCTTAGCTATCCTGGGAGCCCTTAAAAATATTGGTAGACAGAGTTACTCACAAATCAATCCTGTAGTTATACTCCCATCCAAGCCCGCAAAGACACTGTTACCCAGAAGCACAGGGACAGCAAAGGGGTGGGCATAAGGAAAGGCTTATTATGATACCCGAGAAAGGCCCAGTCAGCCATGACACTAGCACAAAATTACTAGATATCAAATCTGGCAGGCAGGATTACACAGTATTTTAACCATTTTTAAAAATATGCCAAACTTATCTATGCAACTCTCTTTTAATTAAAATTGTGTCATCCCTGATCCCTTTGCTTGCTGAAGACTTCGCTGAAGGATATTATCTGGCCTTATGGACACATGCCAGTTGAGCTAGGACTGATTTACTCAAACAGATGTGCTAGGCAGCCATGTTTATCCTTCTTGTCAAACGCTTGCTGCCAGAGCCACTTTGTGAAATAGCAATTCACAAAACACTCTAAGGAATTCCTATTAGCTACAAGAGTTCATTAAAAATTTCTGCCTGTGGAGCAAACACCAGAGTAATGATTGACCCATCATGTTCTCCTGCAAGAGGGAATATTTTAAATTAGCAAGGCTCATTCTTTTTTACTTAAATTATCTCTGAATCTATACAGACACCCCTTTTTGCTACATACGCTTACTCACCCATTTCTTTTCTCAAACTGCTGCTCTCTTTTGGCATTTGGTACAGCCTTAGATCTAAAAGCCATGAGCAGAAATTACTGTTATTCTGTTACAAATCACTATATATTAACTTACTAAAATTAGTTTCATTTCCTGTCTTTCAGGTATGTTACAACACACACTACACATGAAGTGTTATCGTTTTAAAGGTTCTCTAAGCCTCAAAAAAACTTGAGAAGAATTTGCACAATATTTCTAGCATTAATAGCAAATTTTACATAAATATTGATGGAATATCCTTCACCAGTGTCAAGATGTGTTAGTTTTCACTCCTGAAAAATCATGCTTTTGAGGCTAACTATCAAGCACCATTTTGCTCTTCCTGTCTGTAAAGAGAAGAGTCCTGCTGGTGTTTTTAACAAATGGCACATGCTAATTACAATGAGTAAAGGGGTAAGCCTGTACTTCTTAGTAATGTCAGACTTATATTTCACTAGTTCATTAACTGCAAATTTACACCACTTGTTGCTACTGAAAATAAAAAGTGCTGAAGCTGTATTAACACCATTAACATTCATACTCATGATCCATTGTGTACAGAAATTCTTAGCCTTTTTGCCACTATTTTAATTAATTTTTACTGTACCTGTGTCACTATTTTCAGCGTTCACCTCAGGATGCCAGTAACAACAGAACGACTGTTCAGTAGCTACATGGATAATACAGGAATGCCTTCCTCATCAGTTCTGAAATTATGCTCCCTGATGGGTGAAGTTAGGGCACATTCCCTTGTTAACTGAAGTACATCCATACAGATATTGTGATGAGTGTTCTGTAACTCGTGTCTGGTTTGAGATTTCAAATATGGATAGAGTTAGGGATCACACCTTACTGAAAAAAACAGCTAGGAAAAGACCCAATTTTGGCAGCGTGGAAACACCCAGGCAGCAGAGGTCTGTTACAGTAAAAGGTACACAGGACACACGGACCCTCCTGGCAGCTGACGAAGTTCATCATGAGAGTGTATTCTCAGCCTGTTCTGCAAACCTACCCACAAAAAAAACCCCTTTCTGTATTGTTTCTGCACCCAGTTGTAAAACCATTCAAGTCTTATTACAAACACCAGGGTAAGGATACCAGGCATAGCACTGCATTAGCTTTAGTTAAAATAACAAACATTTCTAGTATTGAAAACTGTTATCCAGAAAACTGCATAACAACTAGAGATCAGAAGTAGGTATCTGATGCAAAGATTATTTAGGACAGCAGGAATCTGCTTTTAGTCTTCATTAGGCTTAATAGCAGGCCTACATGAGACCATGAATGTGCATGTACACATGTCTCTTGTAGTGAAAAGGTCATTTGCTCTTTTGGAGATTCCCAAGACAGCTCTGAGCAAGTTGGTTTATTTACACAGCACAGTGCTGTGCAGAGATACTATCCTGGACCTCAAATGCAGCAAACATGTACCAGTGCAACCCTGCCGCCTTTCTGATACAACTGTGCTACTTAGCTGCACCCAACTCAGCCAATGTTAGCTGAAGAGATTGCATCTCACTCTGCTGCGGTGGAAACACACCCTTCTATTCCTATTACAGAAACACTTTGGTTTCTGTGGATGGAAGGGATTATATCTTGGTGATCTCTTGCACAGATAAGAAATTATAACAAATCCCTCTCTTTCTGTAGTGCCTTACAGTAGCAAGCTGATGATGCCAAATGTAATCCATAAATCCATAAGGAAATAGTAATAAAGAATCTAAGATATATCTCCAATTATTTTTTTTATTAAAAAAACTTGTTTATTATTCTGGTTCTGGACATTCCTGAAGTTGCTAAGCATTTAATTCTCAGTGGCATGTCTCTGCATTTGGCTGTACAATTAACATAAGGTGAACAGCAGCTGAAACTGTGATAAGAGGCTTTATTTTCAGAACAAGCGTACACTGGTCAGTGTTGTTTTCTTCACTTCCGTCCAGTAGACTGTTGAACCTAAGGGCCCCATATACTAGCATAAATGCTTCAGCATTATAGCTGGCATAGATCAACAGTGAATTCTATAGAAGCGAGACAGAGGGCTGCTACATAAGGCCTCACACTGTCCCTGTCACTGACACTAGTTTAAAAGGGACACGGATGTGCCAGGAGCTCCATAGATATCTCTTCAGAGATATTTTGAATGGCTAGCGTGGATACGCATAGCAAACCAGGCAATGCATCGGGAGGGAAATTTTAACTAATTAGCCCACAAATTTTATATAATTTTACGTATGAATGCTTCTGTTTCCTGTTGTTTATTACATATCCATTACTTAACAAATAGCACCCACTCCTAACCACAGTCTCTGAGAATACAGAGACACTATTATAACAAACTAATGCAAAATTAATTAGAAAAAAATCAGAAGTCAGGAAGCTATAAAAATAAGTAGACACTCTCCAAGCTCAAAGTAACCATAAACACAATAAGGCTGTAAAAAATTAAAAAAGAAGAAAATTTCTAAAATTAATTCTGCTAATACACATGCTGAGTTCCATTTAAAAGTTTACCATGCCAAAACTCTGAAATAAGTAAAATTGCTTTTTAGAATGACTGCCTATAATTCACTTGCAAGATTTCAGAAATTCACATGTTCAGTATAGTATTGCTTTCAAGAGAACTCAAAAGCTACAGCTATGTTGGCTGGAATAATTTGTGTTTTGATTTTAATCCCTCAAATAACTCACTCCCTTAATTACTGTCTTGTCTGACAGGCAATCTTGTGAATACATATTGTTTGCTTTAGTCATGGAACATGTGATGATGGCTTTGACAAATAGGGAGACTATTTCATTACATTAAATCTTACTTTCAAACTAAGAGTTTTCTACCTCATTTGTCAATAAAAACCATTACAGACTCCTGCTATGCTATTGATCCTACTCCGAAAGAGGAACTCATATGAAGATTAACCTGAAAATAGCCATAATTTAAAAATACATCTGACAAATGACAATGGATCCCATTCAGAGGTGCTCATCATTGTCATGTAACAGCCACTCACGTGTAGCTGAATCTAAATAGATTTTCTGTACTAGAGAATCTTGTCATTAAGCATTTAGCCAAGGAAGAATTTGAGTGGGGAATAAAACCCCAGCAATTAATGTTAATAACCCATATTTGCCATGCAGTCTTTGAGGAATCATTCCTCACATATAAATAACCTTTATAGTTTTAGTAGTGTTTTTGAAAATCTGCATGCCCCTAGAAAACTTCCTATGGCCTTTAAGTGTTCCAATGTGATTGCTTTATGCCAAAGGAGGCATATAAACTACCATCCACAGATACCTGGATACTTGAGCAGACAAAGCTGTGTGTGATTTATGGCATGCATCTGAGCAAAACTGATTGTTCCAAGTGGGATGCAAAAATTCAGAGATCTATATACATAAATACCCACCATGTAATATGCCACAACGGGATCAGATCTGTGGATTCAAGAGGTTGGTACCGAGACTCCTCAAACTTCCATTACATGTGGCATGTGAGATTTACTTGGGATCAGGTATAGCCTGATTCCTTGGGATGGACATCAGCACTATGCACATGGAGCAAAGCTTTCTGAGCGGAAGAAACTTCAGGTGCATGGTTGTGAAGTGAGGTGGTCCACAGAGTGGTTGGGAGCCTCAAGTCCCCATCCAGAGCTGGAGCATATTAGAAGGGTTTTTGAAACACAGGTTCTGGCTTAGCTTGCTGTGCAAGGGATTTAGTTCACATGTATTAAAACTACTTTGAACCAGCACGCAGTAAGTGCAAACAATCTGGGAATTCACTTCAGAACTGCACAGCAGTTCCAAAACAAAATGTTACTGCAACATGTGTTCATAAATGGTAACAAATTCAATTCTTCTGAAAGGAGAAATAAAGCCCACAATAACAAACTTAAGACAACAGAATCACTTGTCATCAGCTGACTCACGCACACTGCTGAAGATTTTTGCACAGCTATCCCTGTACTGAGCTCCAACATCCGCATTTGATTTTAAGCAGTTTCAAGACACGTGTCAGAGCCTTGATTTTAAAGTATCAAAAGAAGCGGAACCCTCCACTTCCCTTCCTCTGGTAACTAGAGTTTTGGTTTACACAATTACACACATTCCTAAAAGCATAATAATTTTTCATTAACTTAAGAATATACCTGTACCTTCCACTCTGGATGATAACACGCTTCTCCACAGATATTTTCATGCTTTTTACATTCTAATGAGATGCACATTCTATTACTTTTGCTGCTCCTTCGAGTCTTTGATGGGGTACACCTCTGCCACGCTTTACGTAGAAGTTCATATCCCAGGATAATGCCATTTGGCTGTCCTGGTGATGCCCAGTTGATTTGAAGAGATCTACAATAAGCAGAGAATTAACATCAATTAAATTATTGAAAGTATTTATGCTTCTATTGATACTTACATTAAAAGATAAGCATAGAGTAGTTCCATCTTATACTAGTTTATATGGAGTTAAATATTTTGAAGCATCCAAAATGTTCATCTGGATGGTGAATTTCACAACTGCTTTAATAACTGAAAGGTGTAAAAGTTTGAAAAAAACATCAATATGTGCCAATACTCTGGGAAAAGAAATCACACATACAATCAAAGTTTTTAAGGGTTGTAATTTAAAAGACATTTCATTCATGCTTCTGAAAACTTACGTGTAATAAACTTTCTATCATTTTACTCATTTCATTTCAGGGGTAGGAGGAAGGATTCAGTACACCTTCCTGGTGCTATAGCAAAGGCATATGGGAACTATTGTCACAGCTGGCGTGACCATTCCATTCTCAGGTAGGAATCTGGTAGAGAAGGGGCAACTGCAGGGGGGGAAGACCTCCCCCTGCACCCTGAGCTGTCGTCAGTGCAGCTTACTCACATTGTGCTCTGTCACCATTTCAAACAAATTTGTATTTATCTTGCTCTTTACCTGCATTCAAAAACATGATACCAAAAAATGTATATTGCTCTGAAATGTATTCTTCAGCACAGAATTAAAAGCATGAACACACCACAGGTGAGCATCAGGTAGCACTAGTTCTCGTCTGTGCTTAAGTATTTTCACTGACATAAAATTAGAAGTAAAAATGCAGCTGTTTATCTCAAGTAAGACTCAAGACTTTGAGTCATTCAAAAGAATGGTGGCAGCAACCTGCAAAAGACTGACTGTAAAACAAAATTACGTTGTTGATTTAAAGTTTGATATCAGATCATCATCAGTTTAAGGAAGAAAGTATCTTAAGGGAAAAAATAAACTGTAGCATGCCTATCACTACTGCAGATATTGGCTCCAAAATCTCACTTACTATTACAATTCTAAAAAAATGTTGAAAGGGATATTTGAAACAGAAATTTAGGAAGAAGTCCAATACAGAAGTCTTTTATAATGTATGCATTTTATATTGGTATTTCAAATGAAAACTTGATTTCTTGCATAATCATTCCAGAATTTCGCATAACACACATATTTCTTTCACTATGATGCTCTTTGGGTAGAGAGAAGGAGATCCCAATGCTACATGTAGATCAACAAGAGGAGTGATAACATTGCATAGCACCAAGTACCTCTTTTTAATCTCCCTGTCCCAATTACACAGCTGCTGTCAGAGTGCCAGTGACATCATAAATTAGCATTAATTTAAAGTGAAAATGTTACAGTGAAACAGCAGCTGCTGAGATAAACTTTGACATCTTAACAGAATAAAAATAACTGAACCATTATTTCGCTTCCTTGAGGTATAAACAGAGGAATACACAGAGCAATAAGTCTTTGCAGAACAGGAATTAATGTCACCTATGAAGGAATAACTTCATAGGTGACTTGTTGAGTCGCCATTATCATTCCAAGGTCTACATCTGAACCATAGATTTATTTCCATGTTCAGTACATGGCTACTTTGTATTCACTATATTTTCTCCTACGCGCACATGAACCAACACTTGTGCACATAAACACATCTGCATAGGCACTCGTGCACAACTGCATTTAAATAATGTTACAGGACTTAACTTTAAAATGTAAAAGCAGGAAAATACATTGCATAAACTTAAAAAAAAAAAGATAAAAAGAAAAGGATAGTACATCAACTTTTACAAATGCCATTGTAACTATCTCCTGGCCTTTGAACACTATAGATCAGAGGAGCAAAGAAAGCATTCCCAGTCATATTTTAGAATGATTTGCTTTCTGTAAGTTTCATTCAGATATACAAGAGTATATTTTTAAAGTATTGTGCTAGATTTTTCAGTTTTCCAAGTCATATTTCTCTTTGAAATAATTTCAAATTAGAATAAGAACTGATGCAACGATTTGAACATTTTGCCTTTGCTGCATAGCTCAGCATGTATTTCTTTCTTTTAAGAAGTAATCACTTAATTATTATTCAATTTATATATACACTTTTGGGATGGACATAGCCTGATATTGTGTAAAGCTGAAGCTGCACAAGAAAATTATGTGGCATGGGAGTTCACTGACCAGTGCCACTGAAAGTGTAAAACTCAGTATGGCCTTCCAATAATGACTCACAGGTAAGCAGACTCCTTCACAATTTTATGGGATGTTTCAGTTATGTCTACACCTTCTGATGTTTGTCACCCACAGCAAATTGTGGTGGTTTTGAAAGCATCACAGCAAGAACAATGCACAGCCTAGTTAAAAAAAAAATCAGCAATGTTTTCATGGGACTTGTGGCAAAAAAGGACTGCAGAGGCCTTTTGACACCACCCATCTGAAGAAACACCCCAGGCTGAGCTGAAAACCTTCTTGAGCAGGTGCAGACTTAGTGGGACATGATGGGTGCTTTAGCATGCAGCCAGCTGTGTCATGTACGGTGCATTTGATACAGCTGCAAACACAGGGATAGAGCCTGCTCACCCTCTCCTTCTCTTCATCCTCCAGTTACTCCCTCTCAGATAAACTGGAGTTGTGTCTGTGCTGGGAAGCGCCCAAAGCCTGAACTACAGAAGCAGAGCTGCAAATTCTAGGCACAGATGAATGTGCAATACCTGACAGGTGGAGTATAATCCTTCCCTGCCCAGAGAAAACTTCACTTCAAGCATGTGCAATTTATGATTGTTAAAATGCTGGATGAATCCCTTCTGTGACTGCTGTCAACGTGGTAAAAAAATTGAAGCAGATCTTATGGAAAAGGCTGACTAACCAGGTTAACAGAAACAAACTGCTGCAGACTACAAGGTCCATGGGGCACTGCAGCACTTCCAGGAGATAAAGAACAATTAGAAACTGACCCACAAATGTGCACTTGCTTTTTGTGTAACAGAGCAAACTGAAATCCTTTGACTTGAGCGTGTGAAGACAATTCGTTCTGACATTTCCAGGTAGAAATATTGGGGTTTTTTTAATCCATGAAAAACACATGTATTTCAGTATCATATCAGATACATTTTCATAAATCAGACTTTGGAAAGGAAATCCTGTTTTTTGCCTGCTTCAAGTATCACCAGCTTCAAGTGTCTATGGGTCACGAAAATTACTTTTTTTTTTTTTTTCTCAACACAGTAATAAAGGTTTAACCATGAAGATTAAAAATATAACAAGGCTTCACTTTTGAATCTTGATAATGAATGTTGTTTTACTCTCATGACATACAAGGGTTAAATTTTAAAACAATCACATCAAATCAAATGACAAATTCAATGACTTTTCTCTCAGGAGCTGGAATTAAAAAAAAAAAAAGTCACAAGTTTCACCTGACATTCTTAAGATAGGGAACACTGCTTTTATTAATGACCAGTGGATAAAATACTTTCCTCATCAGGAGATCACACATACTGAGCAACTGCTTCAGCATTATTGCACAAGAGTTAGCTACCTGCTGTACCGTGGACTGCAGCGCTAACGTAATTAGAGAGGCAGCAAGACACAGTACAGAAAGGCTGATAAATAGCATTATGCTTCTGTTACTGCTACAAACTTAGAGAAAGCCTTCTGTGTTTTGTTTTTCCCACTACTAAAGTAAGGAAAGTCATCAGGTTTCCTCCATGGGAACACTATCTTGAACACTTTAAGGAAAGTGTTATAAAAATAAGCAATGAGAAACTCAGCATGAGAAACCTTTGTGGTTTGCCTGTCCTTTGGATATTTCTGGTTAGCTTGTCATAGGTTGGCTGGATGTGTCTCCACAACCATCTTCCTAGAATTTCATTTTTTTTCAAATAGTTAAGAATCCCGTTTTTTTTTTTTTTTTTTTTTTTTTTTCCCCACTTTCCATCCATTTTCCCAGTATTGAAAATCAGACTTACTGGCCTTTAGTTCCTCAGATCCCCTTGGAGAAACCTGCACCACATTGTCTCATCTTCCATTCCTCTAGCATCAAGATCAATTTAAAGGATATTTTACATAGCACAGTAGATTAACTCTTTCGTATTTGGGCTCCTTTAGAAAACCTGATTAAATACCATCATCCCAACAAGTTATTGCTGTATGTTTTATCCATTTGTTCTAAAATCTTTCTCACTAACATGTTAATTTGAAATAATTCCTCCTGCTCATTCACTCACAAACAGCATCTGATGCAGAAACCTTCTACGGCTCATGATACTGAACATCAAGCCAAAAAATTCACCTAGGATTTCTCCCATGGCCTTTTCTTCTTTGAGTTTTCTGTTATACATTGAGCAGGGTTTCTGGTTTTCCCCAGGGTGCATAAAGAGCCCTCTCTTTCTTCATAAAGCTATGAAGGATTTTCCCTAATTCATGTCACATGGTGTTTTCAGAGCCATCAACCTTTTAATCAAGCACTGAACAGAATCACTAGCAGGGCTCATCTGCACTGTGCCTTAGTTTTCTGAATGGAGCAAAGATGCTACTAAGTATTGTTATTAGAAAAAAAATAATGATACTGTACTACAAGGAAAAATAGAAAGAAGTATTTTAAAGGGGAACGAACTATTTTCCAACACACCATGAGAATTTAATCCACTACACAAACTGTACCCACATGCATGCAGTACCCATAGAACTTTCTAAACTGTGTTATAAAATAGGGTACTTCTCTATAGAGACGAACTTTGAGGTCCTAACTAAAAAAAAGCATAGGATTTGTTTCTAACAAAACATGGGCAATGAGACCTCTCCACTTCCCTAAAAAACCCCCAAAACCCAGACAAGAGACATAACAAACATAACCTGACTTAGGACTTCAGGATTGGGTCCCAGACTGTTTTCTGTTTGAAGTTTGGCATTGTAAAATAATCATTCTAGGACTGCGACCTTTTGTGCCAAGTTTCAGCCTGAAGCGGAGTTATTAACTGTAAGGGGTAGAAAAGTAAGGTATTTATAATGGCTCCAGTGGTATAACCTTCATTAGAACAGTGTGGATCGAGCTGCTATCAGAGAGACTTCTAAGAAGTTGGTGGGTGAAATTATAATTTATGTCATGCAGAACCTTGAGGCAAATTTTAAAACAATTATTTGTGAATGCTACAAAGACATTATCCTACAGCATTCTCATCAATAATACAGCCCCCCAAACTGATTCAGAAGAGGGACAAACACCATGATTCCAATTAAACACAACAAACGGCCCAGTCTGTATTATATCTCAGGTATCCCATGAGCCTATACTCTAGAAATGCCTTTTTCTCTGCCTGATGACAGATATGTATTAAAATGTCCTGTTGTCTAAACAAACTGGGGATTTTGCCCAAGCTTTTTCTTTTATGGAGGATAAATAAGCAAAATTCATATTCAGCCCAGCACCTGCTGAAGCTGTCAGCTGTAGTGTTTGTCATATTTCAATCAAAGCTGAAGCCAGACAGTCATTTTTATACTGCACAATCCCTACATACTCGAGGACCAGAATTAATGAATTAGCTATTGATTAAATTCCACTCTAGCAAATCCACCGTGGCAAATAAATGAACTACCCGGGGCACGTGTAGGCCACGGCCAGACATGTCCGGGCAATCGATCAGTAGTTAGTATTCTTTTGGGATATAAGAACAGCTGATGATAATATGACATGTAGGAAAAGGCACTGTAGAAACAGAGTCTGTTTCTGGCTGAGCAGATTATAAAGTAGGAAGGCATTTTTGATCCTTTTGCCTTCATGTGTTATGACATATTTAGTCTATATATAATAGCAGAAACATGCATAAGTGTTTGCAGTACAGACAATACAGACAAAGGCATACATAAGTTAAAGCCAAGGGCAAAAGATGAGATCCTGAATTGAGTTCTTATCATCAAACAAGCTTTGACTATATCTGTATGTGTGACAGAAAAATAGCAAGCTTAATTTCACCCTTATACAGAGACAAATGCTGAATTCAAGCAAAATGTAAAAAAGATAAACAGCAAACCAGAGTCCTTAAGAGACTAGAGAAACAAATCTATTCTGCTGGACATTTCTACAGGCTCAGATGTTAGATTTTTGTTATTTTTAAAATTTTTTTTTTTCTTTCTTTAAAAGAAACTGATAATGAGCACACTCCACCAGAAGGGTAATAAAGTCACATGAACAATAACACAAACACAGGAAGCCAACTGTTTCATTGTTGGTGTAATTCTGAAAAATGTGTTAGTGAGCTTAGTTTCAGCCTGTCTTTGGAAGATACTAACTCCCAAAGAATCACTGTATGTGTTACTATTTGGCTGCTTCTAAGGACTGCAAATCTGATGCTCCCTTTACAATTAAGAAGTTTGCCCATGCCTGTGGATGTAGTGGATAGGATGTAGTTCAAGGAGACATAGATATGCATGCCTTTAGATAGCTTACTAATTCTTACTGTTGTGATATGTGAGGTTTTTTTACCCACAATTATTCCAAGTTTCCATTATCAGCATCGCATTGCTCCCTGAGCATTAATCTTCCTCTTCTTAACTGACAGCAAAATGTGATAATTTTCATTCCTCCACACTTCTTCTCTTAACTACTTCCACTTATGCTTTATTTATTATCGCAGCACAGTGATACCCAAATGGATATGTACAGTCAGCCAAGGGTGAGATTTCTTCCAAAAGCTCTTTTGGCCAAAAACTCCAAGACCAAAAATAACAACCATGAAAAATGTTTTCAAAGTGTATACTGAATTCTTTTATGCACCTTATTCAACTGACAGAAGACAACCTTACATTCTGGTCCCCATTCCAGCTACAAACCACTCTGGTATATGAAAGTACAATACCTTGAGCCAATTATGTGAATAATGGGTGCAGACAGCTGCTGTGGCTCGTCTTCCACAGTTGTAATCTGGGTTCCATTGCTTCTCACACAGGCATATACCGTGCAGGCTTCAATCTGGTGAGGAAAAACATGAGTTTCACATACTCAACTTCACAAATTATTCAGCTCTGCTACTTGTCTAGACTCCTCTCTTCACCCAAGATTTTATTGTTATCCATTTAAGAGATTCCAAGCCACCAGGCAAATATGGCGGCTTTGAGATAAGTATATTGACCAGAGATACACTGCGCTGTATCACATTTCCCCCGACTATTTTTTTTTAAAAAAGGGTACATGCAGCCCCCAGCACAAATTGTTGTTCTCTATTAAGTTATCATCAGCAAAGTTGTAGTGAATTTGTTTTTCTGCATGTATATGTAGCATCTAGTACACAACATTCAAAAAACATAGTTTGATTTGGGGGCTTCAGTAAGTTTTCTACACCTACCATATATTCTGACATAAAAATAAGCATAATTTTTCCTTAATATTTTCTATTCCTTCATGTCTTCACGGAAAATTAAAAGTGAGCAATGCAAACAGGAATCATACACTTTGTTATGAAAAAATGCCACAGAAACGAAAACTTATTCCTTCAATTCTTGGGATTAAACTAAGCAGAGGCAAAGCGAAAGAGCTAGTGAAGGATGGTAACATTGTTTCTGTATTGTCAATAGAGAAGTTACTCAAAAGAAAAAAGCACCAAAAAATGAAAGATAATGCAGTAAGATTGCCAGCAAGATGCAGGTGTCCAAGATAATATTGTTTCCATGACAAGAAGAAAAAGAATCAAAAGAAAAATAAAATTAAACCCAGCGTTTTTTGGTTTTACCTATCACATTGCTGCAAATATAAGTCCGGTATAAAGACTAGGAAGGCAGAAGAGAAGAATAATTAACATCTCAAGTAACAGAAGGTGGCCATGGTAAATTAATATAGAGGGTCTATAAGTGAGGCAGTACACTGAATTTGCATTGTTATTGAGAAAAGACAAATGTGTTTCCAAGCGGCATTCAGAAAGTCATATGTGTATTCATGGGTGGAGGTTTGCTGTTTCAGAGGGGCTGGAACATAGAAATCTGTTAAGGTGTGCCTGTCTGTGGTGTTTATTTATGGCATGTAGTAACCGGATGCAAATTTTCAGAACAAACCATACATGATACTACTAAGTCCCTCTCATATATAATGCAAACCAAACCTGAACAAAATAGACGGGAGTAGTTACAATTAAGTGTCAAACTGCATTTCTTGAATATATTAAGACAACTTAAGCAAAGAAAGATATTATGTATTTATTTATTACTCTGCATACAGTATTTTGCCTTTCATGAGATATATGAATAGAGAGGCCAAGATAGAGAAATGGAAAAGCAAAGAAAAAATATTGTACTTATTAACAGCATAAAAAGTACTACTATGATTTCAGAGATCAGCTCTGCTTCCTCCTCAGAAGGATGACAAAAAAAATGATAAAAGGATGACAAATGCAACATTATTATTTCTTTATCCTGATATATTATGCATGCCTGATGTTTCTAAAACAATTGCAATTTTCTTTTAATGAGTAGGAGTAGAATCTTTGCCTCTTTGTAATATATGTTGGGGCTTTGCTAATGTTGTAGCACAGAGCGTTTAGGGGAAAGTAAATGGAGTTTTGATGGTTTGAAGAAAGATAATGGAAATTTGTATTTTGAAAAGTGTACACAGACCTAAAATATGCTGAAAAGAAATGTATGCTTTGTATGTATACACACACAATCACCAGTGCAAATATATGTCCATGTATGTAAAGAAATTCATGAAACAGTATTCAGCCTGCTAAAATGCATATGTTACATAAAATTAAAAACATTACACAACCCAGAAAAAATATTCTAACCTGTATATCATACACAGTGAATGGAGACAAATCTCCTAAAAGAAAGGACCCTGGCTCGTTCATTCCAGTCTTGTACCGCTTATTATTTACATAGATAGAGTACTCTGTGACAACACCATTTGGGTTTGAAGGCGATGTCCAGATGACACGTACAGCTGTACTGTTGATGATGACAACCTCTGGAGGGAACATGCCCTCAGGCTCTAGAAATAAAGGAAGAAACTGAATAAACTCCAGCTGTCTCTGCAAAAGCACTTGTTTAACCAAATGCAGATTAGTATTTAGGTTTAGCAAAGGGTTCACTGCTTATCTGCTTTTCTCTGATGAAGTTATCACAGTCTGTAGTCTTCTGTAAATTGGCTTATTATACTCTCAGTTAGAAACCATGAGAGCTGATGGTAAAATGCTTTATACCAGCAGCATAGTGTCAATCATCAGTAGTATGTGACCAGTGAGATATGATGATAAATTATTCACCCATCTGCACTGCCAACATACAAATATTTTTTTGTCTCCCCCAATCCTAGTCCCTCCAGAAAAAGAGAAAAACAGAGCATTTTGCTTTTAAAGCAAAATCTGAGACCAAAATACTTTGTCTGGTGGAACATGACATTATCAGCCTCATAGCTAAAGCAATATGAGCAATATGCAATATTGTCATTATGTAAATGGTTCTGAATGTTGATTACTATAGGTAATGATGAAGCCTAACACTTATTTAAAAAAAAAAAAAAACTAACATCTTCCTTAGCGTTAAATTACATAATTATCTAAGCATATCAGAAATAACCATGCAAAGACCTATTTTTATCATTAGAACTCATCTTTATCAGTTGAAAAATTGCCCTTATGATCAATTCTATTTTATAAACAAAAGGTGCTGACCTTTGGCATCAGAAAGGAAATGGAATCCTCACTTAAAGCGCTTTGCTAATGACCTGGAACACTTGCTTCTGAGGTAATGATATTATAATGTTTATAATGAGACTTTATAAAGCAAAAATATTAGAAAGACCATTCTAAGCACATTCCAGATGCACAGTTTTTTATTATTATTTTACCCTCAGTCTCTCACACCCCCCCTTTTCTACAACTTGCCCACTGGCATAGAAATGACTCATAAAGAATTTTCTTAGAGGCTGAACCTACACCTAGAGTTTCTGGTGACTCAGGAAAGGCTCTGTGTATGACTGTCATGTCAAAAGCACATCGCTTCACAGAGTAAATCTTTTAAAAAACCCATTAATTGCTTCTAAATTCCACCATTTATTGATATGAACTCAGTTCCAAACTTAGTGCACACAGATAGGAATATGCAGGAGAAGATGAGAACAAACTGGGTTAATATCTGCTATTAGAGCTTTTGCTGCTGTCTCAGTGGGACCGTTTATTGATCTACCACATGATGACAACCAGCACTTAAGCATTTTAGCGTTTTAGCCCTTTTTCCTTTTATACCGGAAATTTTATAATGGAAGGATGACTGATCTCAACCCTAACAAAAATCAATCAATTTCATTCTCAGATTTTAAGCCAAGCCGTATTCACTACTAACCAACCTCCATCTGAGGTAGTCACATGCACAACTTCACTGTTGATGCTGTGGGCTCCGTTAAAAACTTGAAAAAATATCTGATACTCCGTGTTGGGCTGCAAATCACCTATAACTATAGAGTTTACATCAGCCTGGATCCTCACAGATCTTCTATCATCAGTAGAGTTCAAGAAGAGCGTGTAATATGCAACATCACCTTGCAAATCTTGTAGCGCTAAGAACAGAAAGGAAAAACATTGGGAAATCAACTGGGAAATATTCAGCCAGCAAGTTTCTTATCAACGACATATATTGTGAAGAGAAAAACAAATTTTATGCAAACTCCTTTATTTAAAAAAAAAAGGAAAGATTCCATCAAGTGCCTTCAATGTCACCCTTGTAAGTAATGCAGACTGCTCTCCCAAACTTGTCAAAATTGTTAACAGTTCATCATTGTATCGAACACTGGAGAAAGCTTTCTTTCACTAGACATCCCCATGATGACAATGGAATCTGTGAATTAAATTAATAGGTGAAACCCACTGCTAATAGTGGTGCACAAAAGGATAGCTTTCACCCAGATAGAAAGAAGAGGGAAATCAGCTTGCTCTATAGCACTAGTTTAAGATGGAAGCATCAAAGATTTTTTCTTTTTGCTCCTTCCTTTCAAACAACACTCCCACACCCCATACCAAAAGTACTGAATTCCTTTGTTAGTCTTCTAGCCATGAATAAGAGGCAAGTGCCTATGCCTCAAATCAGAGTTACATTCAACTTTACAGAGATGGCCTTTTGGTTGGTCATAGTGACAATGAAAATCTACGTGTTATTATTTTAGAGCAAGCATGATTGTATCATCTACATGTAAAGCTGAAATACACTCAGAAGCGTTGTATTTAGAGGGGAAAAAATTCCTCACATTTCTTCCTAAAATGTGCTTCACCCAGCACTAGCTTACCCAGTGAAATGCATAAAAAAAACCAAAACAAACCAGCTTTCTGGCTGCACAGGGATGGACATTCACTGCTCTGAGCTAGTGGATAAACAAGAATTCCAGGCAAGTCTTTCTTCTCCATTTTAATAACTCAGATGTAGTTTGTTATCTTATCTGTCCTTTGTCAAACGGTTTAAGTTCAGATCTGATCATATGCAACTGCTTTTCCAGCAGGCATCAAGATGAAAAGAGTAATTATGACAAAAACTTTAAGCACTAATACAGATTGCTTTAGATGACAGACTGTACCACCAAACAAGACTCAAGAAAGAATATTGATAAAAGCCAAAAGCATATTTTCAGATTTAATAATACACAGTTTTGTGATAGAAATTCCTAATAAAGAGTGATATGCGATTTTTATTTTAAGTGGTACAGATACAAGTCCTAAATCCTTGGGAATCAGAAAGCTTCAGTAGGTTTTCCAGAAAAGGAAAGACAGCAAGGCAACTTACACTAAAGACTCCCAAGTCCATGAAAAAAGCAAGTAAATAATTGAAAAACTAATATTATGGAAAAAATGAAACATGGGTATACAAAATAGTTAATATGCTTATTGCAATGCAAGAAGTAATAAAATGTGATAAGGTTTTCAAATAACAAATGGCTCTGTCTTGGTGTTTAACCTTTGCATTCACAAACATATATGGAGGAAATTTCTAAGGTATGAATGAAAATAAAACTAGATTGCATTACCTACATCTAGAAGGTCAGGGGTTTAGATTACTAAGGTAATGAAACTTCAGTGAGCTGCTTCAGATCTATTACATTTGTCAGGTTTTATAAGCATGCTTACTTCAGGCATGCAATTATAAAATAAAGAGAGTACATTTGTTGCAATTCAGCACCCAGTCCTTATAAAATCATTTGCATGTAAGTCATGAAGAAATTCCCCAATGCTGTATTAGCAAACAAACTAGAGAGAAATTGGCTAAATTCATTTTAAGGAGCAACGCAAAAAGAGAGAGAAAGGGGATCCTCTTATCCTGAAGGAATGTATATGCAGATTTTTATATAAAGAGATTAAATATACCACAAAGGCAACAGGATTTTGCGTACTAACACTATATAGATTTCTCATAAGTTTGCATTAACTATTTCTTCACTTTCACTACTCTCATTCTGCAGAAATAGCATATAATAAAGACGACCATGACTGAGAAATAGCAAAGTGGGCACATTTTTTTCCCTATTTCCTTCCTCTCCTTTCAAGGACACTTAGGTATATTATAAATCAAGACAAGGACTTTGTTTCCTGTGAGAGCAAGGCAGACCAACATAAGTGATGGCAGGTTAACATCTAGTTACTGGAATAAATACTAAGCACACTTACTTGGTTTTGACCATTCCAGTTCTACAGCAGTATGATTAACAGCACGTGCAATGAGGATACTTCCTTTCTCTGGTAGTCCTGCTAATGTAGTAGCTATCACTTCTTCACTTGATGTATATCCTGCCTCATTGTGCACTACGAGCTTGTACTCGTACGTTGTGTACCTAAGACATTTTAAAAATAATTAAATGGAACAAAAATTGTAGGCGTAGAAAACATTTGCTGTAAACCTTCTGCCCATGCCAAACTTTTGTTGTTTCTTCCCCTTGGTCCAAAAAAGAATGAAGACTATATAAGAGGTATCTGTTTTTAAAAAACAATTCAGCACGAGATTAACATGGTAGCAAAAATAAAACACATTATTTCACGTCTTCATAGTTGTAGCTTCTGAGGTGTTGAGAGATTATAGCTCAATTCAATATGTAATTACAGCAGTGGCAAGCTGCCAAAATTTGGATCAGAATTTAATCAAATGAGGCTTTTTTCCTTTTTTGGGAAACTCGTTGATTTTAACTTGCAGAGTCTCATTTGTAAAAGTGATTCACCACACAGCCAGGACTCTCCCACCTCAAAAACATTGGGAAAAAGTGCCTAGGAATGTAAAATCATTTAATAAAGTAATTTGCTTCAGAACTATGTATATTCAACTTATTAAACACTTCACATATATTTAGTAAACCAAGTGATCGTCACTCCATAATTTCTTCTCTATATCAAGTGGCATATTAATGTATTTTAAGTAGGATTTCATAATCTCAAACGTAATTTAATCCTAAAATGCACAGAAACACAGGATCATCTTGTTCAAATTTGCTCTGAAGATGCAGCACTACAAGCGCAACAAAGGAACATACAGTAAATGCCTAATATTTAGGGATCTTGCTACAAAAAGTAACTTGCACTGTATGCGTGCTTTTATTTTTTACTGTAGCACCCCATATTATGCAACCATCCCGCCTGATTTTCAAAAGACCTAAGTTTAACAGTCCCACTGAGAAGAAAGCAAATTAATGGGAGCTCACTAGCTCCAACTGTAATTATGTGCATTGTAGAACAGCACATAAGATTTGTAGAATGCATCTTATTTCCCTCTCTGCATTTCCTTGCAAACATGTAGGATTTCGTTGGACACCGTAGCATATGTGCAATACAAAAAATGAACGGGATCTAGTCTTGCAATTTAATAACAGAATTTGAGATTCATTATTGGATCCATATTTCCAATGATGAAAAAAAAAAAGAAGT
This sequence comes from Coracias cyanogaster, assembly GCA_033124195.1. Classification (NCBI taxonomy): domain Eukaryota; kingdom Metazoa; phylum Chordata; class Aves; order Coraciiformes; family Coraciidae; genus Coracias; species Coracias cyanogaster. The sequence goes on from JAVSBS010010329.1 coordinate 27,993, forward strand.
TTGGCTTAGCCTACTAGAAATTAAGAAGCCATCTGAAAAAAAAAATCATTACAAAAATAGACTTCTGTCAAGAATATAATAATAATCACTAATTCTGAAACATGCTTAAAGCATGACACCAGTGAAAATAGATGCTGATACATGGGTATTATTTCTTTCTTATTTCTTTCTGTGAAAAATAAGGTGTGAGTCTCTCTGCAGCATCTTTTCTCCAGCCACAAACTCATCCTGAGTTGTTGACTCCAATATTTTAGTTGCAGGTTGCAGAACCCTCCTCAAAAGAAGGTGTTTCAGTGTGTCTGAGGGTTAGGCACACTTTTCTCACCATAGCTCATTCAGCCCAAAAGGTCATTGTACCTAATGACTTGCCACTGAGGCCCTGTCAGAATTTATTGCTCCATCTGAACTGCTAACGTAACTGCCGCACACATCAGTGCTGCTAAAATGAACTAAACTAAAACCAAAGCAAGTGCTATGTAGAATTTCAAACATGGTTGAAAGAAATAAATGGACACTTGGGCAGGATTGGAGAAAAGAACAGCTCCATGGTCAGTTATTGTAACAGAGGAAAATGAGCCGTGACTTTCAGCAAGCGGGCAATGACAAGCCAGAGGTAGTAGTCCTCGGCTCGGTTCAGGAGGAGAGGTCACATTCTGCTGGTCCACATCGTGCTCAGGAGGGATGCTCACACAGCTTTTATCAGAGTAAGTAAAAGCAATGTACAGGTATCTGAGGGGCAATGATTGACATGCTGTCCTTATAAAGCATGACAGCACACAAGCACAGAGAACACAAACATCCTGAAACCAGCCACAAATGTTTTCCTGAGACTTTATCTACAAAAAACAACACAGAATCCTTGTTGGGTCTTCCGTTACAGGTTCTTAATGTGTGCGTTTGCTTGTCTTAAGGGTGGTAGCCTTGACTTCAAAATGTGGAAACGAAGGTTGATCAAGAGCAGATGTCTTGCTCTACACCACACAGTAGGTCTGTCACATACTAAGAAACAGAACCCACCTACCATTTCCCTACTCTCAACACTCTGCATTTAACTATAACAAAGCTAACACAAAGTTGCCCTTAAATTAGATCTGCTGAGAGTCTGATAAACACTCTTCTTGCCTTTGGAGATATTAAAGCAATCATTAATTTGCACTTTTAAAACCAGGTAAGAAAAACAACGCCGAAACCAATTTCCAATTGTTCCCCAGCTAGAACTTCTCAAACATTCACTCTGTCTCTGGTATGACTTTGCCAACGCACAAATCTAAAGCATATATATACAAAAATCTAAATGGTTTGATTGTGCGACCATATCAATGCTAACATTTCACAAGATCTTTATTTTCATTTGTTTTTCAGAGCAAAGCAATATATGAGTCAAGAATAACAGACTAATAATAAATCCCTGCATATTAAAATGATTAATACCAAAGATGATGACAAAAAATATTTCATTACATAATTAATATGTTCACTACATAAAGACACAAGAAATACTTTGAACTATTAAACATACACTGTACAAAATGCCAGCATTTGTTTTTATAGTTTTTGTAATCTCACCTGCTAAGACCCTTATCTTCATAAAACCACTGAGTTCCTGAGTAAATATTGTGCCACAGATTTAAATCTTCAGGGGGATTTGATGCAAGTGGTTGCTGGATTTTACGTCTCAGGAGCTCATATCTAACACAAAAGACAAGCAGAACACCAGGATTATCTCAACTAATGTTATTACACAAAAAAAACCCCAGATTTTTTTTTTTAAAGCCACACATTATTTTGTTTTTACAGCTGTAAACTTTCTGAGATAAACATTCTTTTTAATGTTTCATGATTTAAAACATTCAATTACTTAAAACACTACTTTGAAAATGGAAAACGAAGCACTTCCATTTGAAAGAATGAGTTTGTTTAATGATTTACAGATTTTAAACTTCGCAGAAATGCTACAAAGATCAAGTCCAAATAGCCCAGTAACAGTGTCTTATGCAGACTTGACTGATAACATCTGATAGGCACAGGCTGCTCCAGAATACGAAATGACAATCTCTCTTTCTTGCAAATGTGCTGAAACATACAGCATTGCTATCTCTATTTTACTGGTAGTAGCAACTGAAGTGTGCATTTGTATTTAGCATGTGTTTGCAAATAACCACAGTGTAAATTATGGGTGACAAACAGGGGTAGAATGAGTCAACTGTTCCATCTGTAAGCCCTAGCAAGGCACCCTTGTATTTGGGTAGACATTCATGATGTGAGCTTGAAAGACCAAACTGTTTCATCCTCGTTTTAATTGGTATCTGAAGCTGTATTCCTGTCTCTGTTCCAAACAGCAGGCCAGCTAAAGCCCATCTTTCATCAAGTCAGCCACAAGACTGCCTCATCCAGAAAACATGCCTTCCACCCATTCAACCCATTCACTCACTCTTCTCCATCTTTTACACAAAACCTTTATGGAATTTAACAAATTAATGTCTACAAAACCTAAAGGGGATAACATTGTACTTTGCATTTCCTAATAATTCTAGTGATTAGAGAGAAAACTATTATTTAAAGCAAACAAAAATCATAGAATCATCGAACGTATTGGGTTGGAAGGGACCTCTAAAAGTCATCTAGTCCAACCCCCCTACAATAAGCAGGGACATCTCTAACTAGGTCAGCTTGCTCAGAGCCTCATCAAACCTGACCTTGAATGTCTCCAGGGATGGTGTCTCCAGGGATGGGGCCTCCACCACCTCCCCGGGCTACCTGTTCCAGTGCTCAACCACCCTCATATTAAAGAGCTTTTCCCTATGTCCAACCTAAATCTACCCTTTTCTAGCTTAAAACCATTAGCCCTCATCCTGTCACTACAAACCCTTGTGAACAGATCTTCCCCTGCCTTCTTAGAGGCCCCTTTCAGATATTGGAAGGCCACTATACGGTCCCACCGGAGCCTTCTCTTCTCCAGGCTGAACAACACCAACTCTCTCAGCCTGTTTTCATAGGAGAGGTGCTCCAGACTTCTGACCATTTTCATGGCTCTCCTCTGGACACACTCCAACAAGTCCACATCCTTGTGCTGGGGGCTCCAGAGCTGGATGCAGTACTCCAGGTGAGATCTTACCAGGGTGGAGTATAGGGGCAGGATCACCTCTCTCCATCTGTTGGCCACACTTCTTTTGATGCAGCCCAGGATGCAATTGGCCTTCTGGGCTGCAATTGTGCATTACTGGCTCATGTCCAGAAAATATATAGATTTGTTCAAAATCTAAAATTATTATTCTTTATTACATTTCACTACGACTTTTGCTTTAGATTGATAGTGGTGTTTTCTTTGTAAAGCACCAGATATTTGTACTCCTACCAGTTATAGAAGCACTCTGTAATGGCTTTCAATGGTGAGCTGCAGTTTTAATCAAACCATAGTTACAACAGTGTTTCCACTGATGCCCAGCAAATTAAGGTCATATGCATATATATTAAATACACAACTTGATTCTTAAAGTGCCAAGCTGCTGCATATCATCCTTTTTCTGCTCCCCATTTTAGAAAGGTGCTACTGTTAAATTGCACAGCCAAAAGTAGGTGGATACTCAGGCAGATCTTAAAGACTCACTTTAAGCACTTATTTGTGAAAATGATTCCTTCTAGATTTAAGTATTCCTTAATGTCTTTGTGTGGGTCACCACCTTGTTGCAATGATCTTTTTGGCCACTGGCTTCATGGGTAATTTGACACTAATCTTTTTTATATTAAGATCATCTCCATTCTGATGAGGAAATGTTGGACAATACCATTCCAGATTGGAGACCCTGAATTAAGAGGGTCTTCAAGAAGTAGTGCATATAAGGATTTTGCATTGCTTCAAAAACAGAAATCAACTCAGAAGCTCTCTTGTAAGAGAGATGAGACTTCCTATGCTCCATGACAACTAGGATGTATGTGTGTAACTTAAAACAACTTTTGCCCTTGAATTTGGGGAATCATCCTCAATGGGCACAAACAAGCATTGTGTCACTGACCTTAGTGATACCAAATCAAATTACTGCAGAATTTCGGAGTATAACCTCTGAAATTAAATAGTAAAAACTAATTAAACTCTAACTCTATCAAAACATCCAGATGACTTTATACCCCAAGAACAGCTCTCACATGAGTGGTTCATCAGTGTCAACAGAACCCAAAGACAGATCATTAGTTTTATTAGGAACAGTCCTGGCATATTCTGCTCAATATATTTCAGAGACAAGTCATGAAAAACATCAAAATCTTTTTGAACACTGTATGGTGATCATGTGTAAATCACCCCCACTGGCAGCTGCTGCTGCTACTCTGCTTGCTGCAGACTTCTCGCTCCATCATGCTGTACAGAGCAGCTGCTTCAGTGGTTGTTCTTGTTGAGGGCAGCATGGCACACCATGAAGGAAATGAAGTCTGCAGATGTAGGTCGTGCTGAATTACTTCAATAATCTATGGTAAAATGGTCATGTTGTTAACCCCAGAATAACAGGGACTGCTTTTCAAAAACTTCAGATTTTACTGTAGAGCAATCATCACTTCATTCAGTTGTAGTGTGCCCTAATTAAGCCTGAAGAAAGAGTCAAGCTACTGTGCTGTAATAACATACACAACTGAAACAGCACTACATGATAATTATTGAACCCATCAGTGCACCTAGAAGAGAGCTACTAACCAGAACATATGGAGTACAGATATAATTCTATGCACAATGTTTTGCAATATATTAAAGCACGCTGAAAGATTTGACATTTTTGTTGTGTATATGTGAAGATACATTTGTCTGTATAAATCTCCATGCACTCAGAAGCGTATTTTTTTAAATGTATATATACACACACACACTCAGAAAACAACAGATTCAAGTCAAGATCCCAATGTCAGTGTTCCAGACAAATCTCAGAGGAGATGCCTTTCTCTGGTTCCTGTGGTGAAATCCAGCCTGCTATACCCAGCACTTCCTTATATTTCCCATTTTTAGCTCTGTCCCTAAACTCGTAGCATTTTAACTTCCATTTTTCCCATGCACTCCCTCATTTGCAGTTTATTAATTGGTCAAGTTTTGAAGATTATTGCATGCCATCACACTTAAAAATATTACTTTTTATGTGGAATAACCTCCACAGAGTATTGAGAATATTTGATCTGTTAAATACTTATGCTCACAGAGATCTCATACTTTTCTTGTCATTTTGTTGGTGGAGTCTGTTGCCTGAACTCAGCCCCAAAATGTGATGATGCTGCAGCCCAAACCAGTTATGACTTTGCTATATTCTGTGCTTGCTCCTTCTGGCTTTCAGACGGCACTGATCTGAGAAACCCAGAGCTTTCCTGAATGTGTTCTACAAAGGATTTGCCACGGCACAGATGCCACACTTGCTCTTAATAATCTTTGGTATGTTCAAAACAATTCAAAGTTCACCCTGCTTTCTGCGTCTAGACATACCTACTTTCCATGAGTCCACTCATCAACTCCTGAACCCTAAAGAGGCACTTCAAAAGTGAGAAATTAAGAGATCACATCATAAAGTTTGTAACATTCTGAATTTTCTGAGACCTGTTCAGGTAAGGAGAAGAAAACTACTATCTCAGTTGCAACTACGAGCTTACCTCAGATGAGGACCATTTGGCCTTAGTGGTGGTTGCCAAGAAATGGCAATAAAGGACTCGCTGATTGGAGTCACAGACAATGGACTAACACTTTGAGGAACTGTTGAAGGTGTAGTCACACTCGTAGGCAGACTCTCTGTGCAGCCTCCTAGAAAGCCATCACCTCCAGAACATGCTATTACAGTGACCGAGTAGTTTGTATAGGGTATAAGGTCAGTCACCAAATGACTTAACATTGCTGAAGTGTTGCCAGTAATGACAATTCGTGGATCAGGCATTCGAATCTCATAATTAAGGATTTCACCATTCTGTATCAGAGGAGGCTTCCAAGAGACCTGAAGGAGTAGAAAAAAAAAATAAATGAACGCATTTCTTATAGTCAGAATGTAGAAATACAGACACCACATACTACAAATGGACACAGGTGGATCTGAAGATGTGCTTTTCCTTCTTTGTCAAAATGGACTTTGTGTATGACCATTCTACTTTTAAAGGTACATCAGTTAGGTATCTAACTTCCTTTTAGTAAGGGTTGCAGTACCAGCTGTAGTCATTGAAAAATCTATTATTTAGCTACACCAGTAAAATGTGAATACTCCAGTCAAAATTCTGTGAGATGTGCAGATGCATTAGCAAAAGTACACTAATTGTAAGTATCACTAACTGTCATTTATTTTCTTAGGGTGTTTTAACTGGAATGCTCATCTATTAATGACAGATTTAAAAGAAATCTTATTTAGTGTTCATACAATTTTCAAAACTATGTAACTGCATAGCTGCTACGAGAAACAAGATTTATCCAGAATCTTCAGATAATGAAATATGCAGGTTTTCCCTTTTATTTTTCAGTAATAAATTACACAGGTGTCAGATAACGAACAGGCACAATTTTCCATTTTTAGAACTAGAAAATCATGCTCAGAAAACTTTATCACAAAAAAAGAAAAAAGGAAATTACATGCAGAATTCATGTTACATATATATATACACACACACACACATACTGCTACGCTTATTGTGGTTTTACTTTTACTAAACTGAGGTTAGGTGGTTTTTTTAAGTTTTTCTTTGTTAAAGTACGTTATTCTATATATTTACTCTTAACCAGTTCCAGTAAGGAATCACACTCAAATTGTTGTACTATAAAGTGCAAGGATGTTCTCAATTCTTTTTTAAGGCTTTTGCCACAGTATCATAACAGAAGGAACTTTAGACTGACACAACGAGGACATGTAACTTGTATTAAGAATCTCAAAGTTTCATAAAAGTGGTGTAAGAGCATCTAGCAATCCTTCATCCCCTACAAGTTCCAGTGTATGAAGTATATCAGTTTGCTTTGCTCATCTCTGTTTTTCTTGTCTTTGACTCACTCATCTCTAACAATTGCTGTCTCTTTTCCTCCCAGGCATGGGATAATTAAGGATTGAATCCAACATTGCAAAGAACACAGAAATGGAGAAAAACTAGATGAAGTCATGTGCAGAATAAGATGAATGAAAATAATATTGAAATGTTAAATAGTAATACCAAGATACTTTAAGTTGAACTTTTTCCATAATTCTCTCCAGTCTCCAAAGTATCTTTAAAAAGATACATGCACAATTACATGTGGCTGTGGAAACAGAGAAGCTTGATTTATAAAATTATTTTAAAAGAACCCTTGGGGATTAGGAAATGTTATATCTTATGTACAGAAGGACCTCTTAGGCCATCAGACTTGTAAGAAACCTGGCAGCAATATACTGGAGAAAGCTGAAGGATTTTGATAACGGAATCTGGAATACTATTAAACAGAGAATTAGAAACAGGGTGATCTTAAGTAAAGACAGCACAAACAAGATTATTGGTGCCCACATAGGAAAGGCTTAGCTCTGGCTAATTATCAAATGCTGTATTCAGATTTCTGTTACTTCTGGCCCCAAATCTCAATCAAACAAATACAGAAAATACTATTGATAAAGCAGTGCAAAATTTCACAGAAGGCAGGACTGATTCTGCACCATTCTCACAGACACTAAGCAAAACTCTCATTTTAAAGTACTTCATGTGACCTAGTCATAAGCTTAGGAAGCAGAGAAGAATGGGTGATTAGCACAGACAACAGAAAATGTTCTCAAGTGCAAGTATGTGCTGGTTTTAGCTGAGAGAGAGTTAATTTTCTTTATAGTAGCTAGTATGGGGCTATGTTTTAGATTTTTGCTGGAAACGGTGTTGATAACACAGGGATATTTTGTCACTGCTGAGCAGTGCTTACACAGAATCGAGGCCTTTTCTCACACCACTCCATTAGCAAGCAGGCCAAGGGTGCACAATAAGTTGGGAGGGGACACAGCTGGGACACCTGACCCCAACTGGCCAAAGGGATACTCCAGACCATATGCCATCATGCTCAGCATATAAAGCTGGAGAGGGAGTGGATGGTGCTCAGAGTTATGGCATTTGTCTTCCCAAGCGACCATGGCATGTGATGGAGCCCTGCTTTCCTGGAGATGGCTGAATACCTGCCGGCCAATGGGAAGCAGTGAATTAATTCCTTATTTTGCTTTGCTTGCGCACACGGCTTTTACTTTACCTGTTAAACCGTCTTTATGTCAACCCACAAGTTTTATAATTTTCACCCTTCCGATTGTCTCCCCCATCTCATTGTGGAGGGAGCGAGTGACTGGCTGCATGGGGCTTAGTTGCCAGCTGAGGTTAAATCACAACGAAGTAGAAATTACTCAGGCCAGTAAACTTCGGGTGAAATTTCCAATCCCAGTGTTTTTTGTTGCTACCGTACTGCACAAACGGAACGCATTGTCTAGGTCACTGAAAGGGGGGAATATGCATGATTCATTTTCAGGGACATATCTCTAAAGCTGCTATAAGAAGCACAGAAGGCTTTGAGGTCTGATGCACTACAGCAAAATACACATTTCTGGAACAATTATTATGTTATTCTTTTTTTTGAGGTGTAGCACCTATCCTGAAATTCTGCCTCAGTGAAGTGCGACTAAAGATAACGTATTTGAGGTCCTTTTCAGGAATGTTAATAAATTAAGTCTGTCTTATCAGTGAAAAAAGCCCTCTTAACTTGTTGCTTAATGCAAGGTGGCTTCTAATAAAAGAACTATATGTCAAATGCTTTGCAAAATTCCTAGTACTACCCTCTCAGAAGAGAAAATAGTCTAAAAATGTTCACCTTCTACCAAACCTTGTTTTATTTCCTGGAAGAGAGGAGGATTTATTTTTTAATTACATTACATTTTAGATGCCTAACTCTTATGTCTAAAACCACAAAATTACTATCACAGAACTTGCAGAAGGTTCACCATATACTGTCACCCCTTCACATAAAGGAACAGATGAGTAACATGGGCAGGAGAACAGATGCTGCTCCAGAACCTCAGCTTCTGAGGTTCAGTGCACACAGTGTGTGCATTAGCTGGTAAAACTTGAAAAAACTCCTAGCGCCCCGGCATTTGCTGTGGGCTACCAGATAAAATATCTGATTATTGTATGTAATATAGACTCTTCATGGGGCCTACACTGGGAAATGTATCTTTTTTTTTTTTCTCCCTAAAAGAAATTAAAACCAGGCTGAATGAAAAGATTATTCAGTTAGTGGCACAACACAAAATGCAACTTATTTTTGTCTGGTCATAGATATCTCACACAAAGATACATAGACCAGTTATCACTTCAGTTAGTATTTTCTTAAACTAGATAAAGGGATGACCAAGGATACTTACAGTCACTGCCATGTCACTTGACCTGCTTTGAATTACATATGTCACCTGGGAATGACAGGACACACAGTCTCTGACAAACCTCTCTTGTCAAGAGGCAAGGGACTGCCTGACACGTACAGTGTAAATGAAGATGATGGAGCCAGCCAGGTTAACACAGATGTGGCACTACTGGACCTCTTCTCCACTTTGATGTGCCAAGGTCTGAGGTAAAAGCTTGGCAATGCATGAAAGCAGGAAAGCTCACTAGACAGGCTATGTTGGAAGCAGTAGCAGTTTGTTCATTGATTTGAAGCTCAGCACTGAGACCATGAAAGAGGATGCCCATGAGGAAGAGAGAATAAGGTAACTACTGGGAGAGATTAACCGATTCAATGTAATGACTCTGGAAGCTGTCATTTTAAGATCAAAGCACGTTATTTTCTCCACCACAAAATTTAAAGAGACAGAAATTAGCCATTTTCCCCTCATTAAACAGTTATAACCTTGGAAACCTTTTTTTTTTTTCTCTTTTTTTTTTTTTGACAGTAGCTGAAATGCTGCAATTTAATTCTAAGCTATATGATGACAGGCACTGGCACATGGATAACTGTTTCACTAGTTCAGGCCTGGCTTCAACAGTTTGCTTTTAAATCAGCATGTTTGGCTTCATTTTATTCTCATTTCTCCTAGCTACTACTTGTAACATCTACAAACAGAATGTAATAAATACGCTACAGAGAGCTTTTCACTGTTGGTCTCAAAGCACACTGTAAGTCTCAAATTGCAAGTATTATTATTCCAGTTTTACAGATGAAAAGACTAAATCCCAGACTAAGTCACGTATCAGAAAGACACAAAACTGAAAACAAAGACCTGTGTTCCAGCCACTGGACTATAGTCCTCTGCCAACCCCCCAGCCCCCTCCCAAAAGTAGTTGAGAGATGAATTTCCTCATGAGTTCTTATCTGTCTTAACAGAAATTATAGTGGGATTCAATCAAGAGCCAGTATTACAGCAGAAAAGCAAATCCTGACAGAGGTCACTGGTAATTATTCTCATACGCTTCGCACACGAATTACATCCAACTTCAGCAAGCAGTACCACAGAAGAATGGCATGAACAAGTTTGCAGTAACACATTGCTACTATAAAAACTTCTAGAAGCACTTAGCTTCAGTAGTGGAAAAACAGAAAGAACATTTATTTATGATCCTAAACACCTACTATGGTAAAGTGTTTAAGCAAAGACAGAGGGATAATGCTGATGAAACCCTGATCAGTTCACCCCACTGTATGATCTGTACCAAATGAGCAAGCTGTGCAAGAAATCACAGTCCTAAAATGTGGAAAACCTCTAGCGTGCAAGTTAAGGTTGTTCCTATGGGTGTTGGAGTATCCTAAGTCGCTCAAGCAGCACTTATGTGGCAAATAAACCAAGGTCTCACTGACCTTAGCAGCATTACAAGGCAATCTTCACACAAGGATTGATCGCTCCCAAACAATTTCCCCAATGCACCAGGCATACCTGCATAAAACTGGAAATGTGGTGAATAAAGTTCAAACTCTTTTTTTTTTTCTCCCCAGTGCAAAGCTGCTACGTGGGCTTGCTGCATCTCTTGTACAAGGCCTAAGTACCAGGTTTGTTCGGATTCTCAAAATTATATTCTTAGGCAACTGCAGTCTGAAGCATTTTGAGAATGAAATGGCAACAGGAGGTTTTATCCTGGAAGAGATGTCTTCACAGGCTCATTCCACTACACAGTGTTCTGATGAGGTAAAACACTGAAGGGCCACCTCTCTGTTAGTCACCAACTTCGGTGACTGTGGAATTACTACCATTGCACCCAAAGATTTGTAATCAGAAGCAACTTCACAGGAGAGCGAACATTAACATATGAGACAAAAAACAACTTCAGAACATGTGCCTATAACTGTAATTTCATAGGAAGTAGAAAATGGATAAATAAAACACCTTCTTTTTCATATATGATACTCAATCTGTAACTACAGGGTATATTGCTTTAAATGTGTCAGTGGTATCCATTTCATACAGCTGGAATACTTCTCCTGTGTACTTTAGCCCCAGACTATTTACAGAACAACAGGCATATAGCAATCCACTGTCCAGCTTCTGGGCTAATGAAGAGCAGAAGACAACTATAAAAATGGGAGTCTTGTTTATTTGTGTTTGCCCACTTCCAAATGCAATTTAGCAGTCAAATTTGAGAAATAGCTACTAGACAAGTTTATCACTGTAGCAATAAATCGTAACCTTCTGCAAAGCAAGTATGCAGACTGCAACTCCTTAAGATCCTGTGGACAGCACCAATGACATTGTTCAATCCCTAGAGTGGAATACCAGCCTTCCCTGCTGCAGCTTCTTCTAATACAAAGAAAAGAGTGGTAGGTGGGCGGTATATCAAGTGATGGTCATCTCTGAGGGTACAACAAACATGAATGACAATGGAATGATAAAGCCTACAATGCTTCTTCACTCAGATACGTCATGAGGAAATACTTATGAAAAAGAAATAATCCATATACAATCAATGGCATGATATTAAATCAATATGGAAAAAAAGAAATGAGAAAGAAGAAAGACAGTTTGGTGCTGCAGAATCACCACAGCCCTTCATTTCTAGCAGGGAATCATATGGAACATATATGAAGAGAGAAGTCAATGAGATCATCATAATTTTTATTTTTCTCTATATATCTAAACAAATTGCTGGAAGTTCCAGTAATTGATGTTATCATGAAGGAATAGCATGGCACAAGAACTGTATGTCAGTGAGGTACTTATTCATCCAACCAGGGTGAAAACATCCTCTTATAAGCACCAAAAAGGAAAAAAAAAAATTCCTTTCCCCTTGAGAGAAACATTACAATTACATACAGCTCATACCAACTCCTGTTTTGAGAAAGAGATTACACAGAGAATGACGGGACATGGCTACAGCTTCTTATCTACCAGTGGTCCAGCTCGTGGCACTGGTCAGCAGTGGGAGAACAATACAGGCAAACGTGAGTTAGCAAGTCTCCAGTTAAGCCAATAATCAAAATTACAGCTGTCTTCCCCAGGCCAAAGCCCTCAAGGAAGAACCGCAGCAGTGAAAGGAAAGTCTTCCTATCGAAAGTCAAATGGCCAAAGTTGGAGAATTTACATACCACAGCTAATTTATTTCAGCATACCCTGCCACATAATGCTCTTCCTACACAGCCACCCAGCTTTTCCTACACAAAGAACTCCTTTAAATAATTATTCACTGTATAAATCAGCCTCTTTCTCAAGCCACTCAACCTAGCCACATTCCCGAACATCATACCAGTGTGTAGTGTGAGATTGAAGCAGCACAGCAATTGCAGCCCTCACAAGAAAAGGAAACAATTTCTTTTATACTTCTGTACATTAGGGTATAGCAAATCTTGTGTAACAGGAATAATGTTCATGGCATCGGCATATACTAAATAAACGGCTTTTGCAGTTGCTGAATACCTCCACTTCACTTTGGCATTTAATCAGCCACAAAAGCAGTTTATTGCACAGTATACTCTGCTACCATGAACATTATCAATTCAGCAAATATTAAAAAATATCATGCAGGTGTCACAGAAATGGGTACTTCGAAAATTATTGGCAGCTTTACACTTTCTGCTGCACAAAAGGAAGCAAGCTAAATGTTATGGAGAGATATAGGTCCGTTCTGATTAAAACTAGATGTTAAAGGAGCACATACACATTAGAAGTGTTTATGCCAAGAGTGACCTGCTGTGGTGATATTTTCCTCCTTGCAGAGTGAAAGCTTTGGTCTGTGAAAATAAGCTGTATACTCAAGTGAGTACTATCCCAGAACACTTTGAATTCTCCACATCCTCAAATCATTTACATTGATTCTATGACTAAATAGAGGAATGGAAATATGTTTCTCTTTTCTTTTTGTAAATTCTCTCTGTTTTCAGTAGAAGTAAATATTTGTGCTCATGGTTTAGGGATTGGTTGCACTGACAGCTGAAAGCCTCTATTGATTTGCAACTGGGGCTTGGTAAAGGAGCCTCTCGCTAATCTTTCCCCCAGTGCCCTTCCAATTCTGGTCTAACCTGGGAGGACAACTCTCTCTGGGACAAGAGGTAATTAAAATCTCCTTCCCAAAGAGATGGCTTGTTTTCCAGTCTCTGCTTAAGAGTTACCACTGGTGACACCAAAGGAGATGAGAGCATTGTACACCACAAGCAGATTCCACAAATTTGATTTGAACTCTACGTGAGTGGTACATACACTGTGGTGGGCTCGATCTATGCAGGAGGTAACATATGCCTTTCTGGGACTCTCATCAGAGTTTAAAGGCACTAATGTAAAGTAATCCCAAACTGGATCCATCCTATTTCCACACAGGAAAACTTTTCAACCACTAAGTGGCAATCCTTGCACAACACTTCAGAGTCATTCCGCCTGTGCAACCAGCATAGTTCTGGGGTGAAGGGATGCAAGCAGTTTGCAGAGCAGCTATTCAAATCTACACCCTAGTTTGAAAGAGTGGGGCAAAAAATCTGAGTGTTTTTAAAACAGGTGCTACCTTGTTCTTCTTGTATTCTAGTAAAGAACATTCCCACAGGCTGAGAAGGTAGCCTCAGCACCATGGCACAGCCCACTAGGTGCTCTCAGAGTTTTACTACTCTGATGTGAACTTGGCATAAAATTTAAGAGAAGACGACAACACCACTACTAGTGAGCTAATCTGTTTGACAGACCTGTAAGAAGACCAACAAGTAAGATGAAATCCCAGTCGCTTCCTCTGGTGCTCCTATCTGCAAACAAGCAGAAAGTGAGAAAACCACTGGGTGCAGCAAGCCTTGTCCATAATCTCTTCAGTGATGAAGTGCAATGAGCTCTCCTGCACCTAGAACTTCATTTCAATTTTTTGAAGAGATAGTAAATAATTATAACCCAAACCAAACAACTCTTGCTGTTGTGGTCAAGTAGGAGAACATTTAAGTTTTTTAAGAAGTCTTAGAATCTCAGAAATCAGAAGTGAAGTAATGTCTCAGCCATGGAATGCCCTCTGCACAGGAACTGTACCAAGCATTCCCAATTCTCTCCCAATTATGACATCAAATTAAACAACACTAAGTAAAATAAAATACTAGATAAATTAGAAGAATTTATGTCCATATCTGCAAAG
>JAVSBS010010329.1:47500-86560 GCA_033124195.1 Coracias cyanogaster
AAACCCCACAATAATCAAGCAGTTTGTTGTGAGGAAATGGATAAGCCTTTTTATTCCTGCTGAATAAGTTGCTGGCATTACAGGTGAAACATTCATGGTAATTAGTTGAACCTGTGCTTCAACCCCCCCAGAGTTTAGACATATTCCTTAAGGACAATCTGTAATGGATGGGAGGAGCTGTCAAACTTAAACTTTGGGTCCCCCTTGTCCCTCCCCCTCCCCTCAAAAAAACCTATTTTGGTAGTTAGCATACCTACCCACACATTCCCTACTGCCCTTTTAAAAGAGAGACTTTTAAGACTCTCTGAGTTCAAACAAGACGTTTGAGAGATGCTTAATTGGCCCCACTGGATGAGAAAGCATTAAATCCTGGTCCCCAACACTCATTTGGTGTAGCTTCTTTTTAAATGGCAAGCAGAATCATCTAATTCCATATACAAATCAACTAGCACAATACTGCTTGGTTGAAAGGGTCACCACAATTATGTAAAACATGAGTATTAACTGTAATTGGGGTAGTTTGCTAATACAATAAAAAGCTCTGCACATGAGAAAAGTTATGCTCACAGCAGTAGCTATCACTTTCTAAAGTAAGAATTCATGGATGAAATGACATGAAAAAGATGGTTATAAAATTTTAATGGAATGATAAAAGGCAAAAGTCAGCCTCTCAGCTGAATTCTTAAAATCCCTATATATCACAATCAGCTCCTTAACTGTAAAATCAATGTGGAGTATAACATGTTGTCAATGTGGTTGTCACTGGAGGGAAGTCTGCAAAGTATGACAGCTACACAGCCCAGCCTGACAATGATGAAAATAAAATCATAAAGCTTTTTACATGGATGTAATTGTTTATAGAAGTAACTACTGAACATGGGAACAGTGGGCATCTTTTTCCTTAAGATTCTTAGTTCCTATTTCAAACCATTTCATTGCAGTATTAATACTAGAAGGTAGTTTCATTTTGGCAAATGAAATTATCTTTTACGGCAGGCTATTCTGCTCATCTGCTTCAAAAGTTCAGACTCAACTTAAAACAAAGGCACAAAATTGTCATTAGTCTTTTTAAATTCCCTGACTAAAACCACACATTTGTTTACTTATTGTGTAGACTAGTGGAGCAAGGAGCTATACTCTCATGGATGTATTTCAGGGGAATCTATACTTTCGTTAATATACTGAGACATGTACCTGGACTACTGCCCTTTAAAGCTAATGAGAAATACCTGCTTTGCTGGGAAACTCTCTCACTAAGCAGAACAGAATTTCTGTGCCTTTTATTCTTGAATAATTTACTCTTTTCAAGAACATGGACAATGCAATTATACGTATTAACAAAATATGGTGCCTTTCATATACCACCGACTGTAACCAGCAGAAAATCCAAATTGTATTGCTCTGAGCACAAGAGACCACAGGAATCTTTTATCACATGAGATCACACAACTCAAAAGTCATTAAGCTGTTCATGCAATGACATGCAGTCCATATTAACCCTTTCAAACAGTTTTCAGGAGCTTCAAATTATTCAGCGTTTTGCCCTCTACTACTCCAAACACACTTTGGTTCCAGAATCTCAGCCTACCAGTTAAGAAACTTCTTCTCATTTCTAATCTATAGGAATATGTGGGCAGTTTGTACTATTTATCATACAATTGTAGTATCTTATCTGCCATGATTCTTCTTCAGTTTAATTTGTTCTTCTGTGCTTTTGCTATTCCCCTGTCATGTATTTTACATGACTTTATTTTCCTTTTATCACCCCACCAGGTTTGATCTTGTCTTGCTTCTGTTTCCATTTACCTTTCTTGAGCACAGGTGACCACATTCACATCAAATAACTATGTCTAAACTATATGGAACTTAACTTACACAGCTGGAGTAGGAGACTTGTCTTCTCAGACAACAAATATAACCAGCAAAGAAAGCATTTCCAAAAGCTGAAAACTGCATCATCTACCCTCTTGTCCTGCATTACATCTCTCTGTTGCCTACATAAGGAAGGTTTAAGAAAATAGGCTTCCCCATCCTGGAACCAAAGCTTTGTGGTAAGCATGCCAGAGGAGCACACCATAGCACTCTATACAATAGGAATAATGCTTCTCTATTTTGTCAAGAAATAGCTCAGCTGATACATTGCAAGAGCTCTCTTTTTTTTTTTTAATTGCTTTTTTCCCTTTAATACATAATGATCTCAAGTGACTAATGTGTACTTTTAACATTACTTATTGTGAATAAACATTGGACTGACCTATAGCTTCTTTATACATAAAAGAGATGGACTTGCAGTCGCTTATGTAAGAAAGAACAAAAAAATTGGGCTGCCTGAGAGGCAACTTGCAAAACCTTCTCTCTCAACTAGTACAGCCAGGCACTTACAAAAAGGCTTCAGTAAGAGCTCTCCATAATGGAATTGTACACTGACCTACAGAACTGAAATATAGCCAGTATAGACTGAGATGTCCTCCTGTATGTAACTCATTGGGCTGCAGACAGTTTCCGGGACATTCAAAAGAGAAGAAAGGAACAGGCAGCTTTTCTCCAAAGTAGCAATTTTGCTAGATTAAAACTTATCCAAATCAAGATAGATTTTCTCAGGCACTATAAAAAGCATCTTTCTCATTTGGGAAATATCCGTCTGATCAAAGATTACACCGTGTGGATTGCTACCAGCCAATATAATTTTGCGAATCATAAATCTATACCATAAGATTGCATCAGCTGCCATTGGGCCAGCTTCAGCTAACTATAGCCAACCACTTTACAGCTTCCTTCTCAGATAGCCCAAAGAGTTGCCATAACAAAAGGGGAAACTGAGCTGTCATCTTCTTTTTTACATCTAGGAAATCTATTTCTGAATGTGATGCAAGAAATTCTCTCAGTTCACTAGTACTTACTGATCTCTCAGTTCAGTGGTGATTACATTGATTGCAAGAGAGTTATCTTAAATTTACATTCAAGTTACTGAAAGCAAGATCTAATCCAGAAACCTCATCAACTGTTTCTATTTGTCTTGCAGTCAATAGTCTGATGCTATACTGACCACGATTACTGGAATAGATATCTTTTATTACCACATGTTTAGCAGGTTTTAAAATATTCATAGGATATGTACATTATAGTTACTCATCACAGGCAGGTTAGACTTTAAAAAATGCATGAAATAAGTTACTAGTGCCACACTCATGCAAATGAAAGTATTTGAAAATACTTCACAGCATTTTTTCTTGAATTAAAAATACCCCAAACCTACTAATCTGTATATTAAGACATTTTATAATCAGATACAACAGATTTTTTTATGGCAGCATTTGCTAATTCTTCCTTAATCATTCCTAATATCCTCCTAGTGTACTAAATGCTTATCATAAATATAATATGCAGCTATATTATGAAATCATCAGCTTGTATTAGTAGAAGTTGACTTTATATGCGGATGTGTTGATTTACATCTATTGCTATCAGGTGTATGTGCACTTAAACATACACATATGCATATATTTTATTTCTATAGGTATTTTATACTTTGATTTTAAAAAGGGCATATATTCACTGCACAAAATTCAATAAGAACACGTGCACACAAATACATTTCAACAGAGATATGGGAAATTTCTACTGTCGAAGTACACTTCAAAAAGTCAAAGTTTATTGGTTAGCAGGGCCAGGAATTAAGTGTACTTTTGCAACAAGCAGTCAGTATAGGCAATTTTATAATATACTGAATCCTTGATAGAAATACTGCTTATACCCAATGGCAATCATTCAGTCTTAAACAATTGAGTTGAATATCCTTTCACAGATGGCAGCCTTCCACAATGACACCAAAGCCAGAGTCCTTTGTCACCACTGAAAGTTGGGGTTTTCTTTTGTAAACTACAAGGATTGTTAGATACTGGGGACACATCAGCACATATTCTATAGCAGTATCAATGCAAATGGAAGAGGACATTTTAGGGAAAAATAATTTTGCCCTTGGAGCCACGGACTTTATAACTGAACTATAGAAGTTTGTTTTACAATAAGGAACAAGATGCAGCATCATAGCCTAAGAGGTGCGTTGTTTGTTAATCTCAAAATATTTTAATTGCATAAACACTGGTAGAGGCATTATAATTTTCTTTTCTTGGTCATAAATTTCCCTTGGCAACATCTACCTTCCATGCTAACTTAAGGCACGTTTGCAGCCAGGCTTCGCAAGCTAGTGCACAAAGACCATCCAAATTGTACATAGCAGTTAACTTCTACATATATGTTCGAGAAAACTAGATAGGAATGCATGTCCTGTGTAGGCCTCCTGCCCTATGCCTAATTCCCAAAAAGAGAATTTGAAAGTTCTACATCTACTACTTAGCTCAAAAAATATTTTTTCTGTATACTAAAAAGTGATGCCTTTTAAAAGCACTTCTGTGCTCCTCCCATCTAAAAAGAGACAACATGATGTCACCTATCTGACTAAAGATAAATAATAATTGAAGTTTGAACAGAATAGTCATAGGAAACTGGTCACATTTAGACCAGGAACGTAGACAAGTTTAATAAAGTTGTATCCACTTTTGGTAATAAACAATTACAATACAGGAATTTAATCTCAAAGAAGATTTTCACATGTCCAGTGTGTAAAGACCAAGGTCAGAATTTACTTTTATTAGGTAATTACTTATAGGTAATGTGTTCATAGAAGCATTTATATCTTCAGATCTTAAATGGATTTATCAGATAAATTTCCATTGCGAATTATTTGCTCAGCTTCAAAGAAAAATGTTTTACAATTGTGGGAACATGTTTGCTTCTGGGTGTTTTCTTGAGATAGATAGCCATTTTGAGAAGGAACTAAAACAAAGTTGAGCTACCAGCACTGAGTATGGCTACAACAATTGAGCTTTGGGTTACATTTAGAGTCTGAAAAGCAGATCTCATATCAGCGCAAAATAGAGTAAGATCACAAGGCACTTTGGTGTGAAGGCAGAGTAAGCAACATAGTATGAAAGCAGTAAAAAACTCATGGCCCCACCTCTTCCCACTCAGAATTACTCCCTTTCTTATTAAACAAGATACCACAGGAAAAACCTCTTTAGAAAATATTTAATTTCTCTAAAATTTGGTACACTGGGGTCATCCATTACTGATTAAAAAAAAAGACAGTTAAGAATATATTTGAAAACAGCAGATATTTCCAAAAAGCGTGCTATTAGATATCCTGCTAATAGAAGAAAGTAATAGGTCAAATTCTTAAAAGAAGCTAGAAGTTATGTATTTTGTATATTTATTATGTACAACAAGGTCAAAGTTTGTCTTATATTTCTGCTTACATATTGTATCAGGTGCAAAATCCTAGCCTGCCAACTAAATGGCTGTACCTATATCCTGATGCTTAAGTCAAGGGACTGTTGAACAAATTATGTGGAGTGAGTCTGCAGAACGTAGAACTATTAATGAGGAAAGCGATGGGACTGGCAATGACAAACTCAATTTCAGACCAGTAGATCACCACTTTGAATTAACAAAGATCACTGGGAATGAAAAGTTCCATTCAGCTGTGCTACAGCATAGGTATTCTCAACACAGAGATAAGAAAACTGTCATATACTATTAACTTCAACTTTATATTTTCTGATATGACTGAAATCAGAATTAAGTCCCTCAATATAAAGGAATACCGCTTAACGAAGCTGTACTTACCAGTGTATCTTAAACTAACCATACATGAACACATATGCATGGAGGGATATATAGTATCCCTCCATGTATAGAAATAAGATACTACTTCAGAAAACATACATTTAGATTTTCATAAAACACGAATATTTAAGGCAACAGATACTTGATCCCTTAGGAGTTATTACTGTAAACTAATAATCAGGAAGGAAATATATTATTGCTATTTAAGTAGATAACCCAAAGAAATTATGTGCAACGGCAGCTGAACTGTTATTTGTGTTTTCTGCTAAAGGGAGTTAAATAAGATTGGACTGCTTACTGTCCTCTTCTGTAGTCATTGAAGTCCAGTTGCTATAAGCATTGCCATAACCATTGGAAGCAACAACTCTCATCTCATACTCAGTGTATGGCTGAAGATCTTCCACCTTGTGTTGTAAGGAAGCAGTAGGGCTGGAAAGCAAACTACAAAGAAAAGCAGCATGAGTTTAATCATTAAACATCCCAGCACCTAAAGAAAGACTAAAACATTACATGTCTTGCAACAAAACCAGCCACTCTAAAGGTGAGCCATATTCAAGATAACATGACGTTTCTTGCTCAGCAGTTGATGGTGGCCTTGCTATGGTCTGCGTACTCTAAAATGTCACCAGCAGAATGCCTCCGCCGCATCTGGAGTCGGTAGCTGGGCGTGCCTGGGGCATTGTTGCGAACTGGTGTAGACCAGACAACCTGAAGACTGGTCGGAGTGGCAGATGAAAGCCTTGGAGGCATTATGCCATCTGGAGCTGTCGAAAAACATGGATGAATTAGAGCAGAGAAAACCATGGAGAACATATGCCAAATGGAAACAAAATGCTCCATATACTGGAAAAACTGTTCCTCAGGATCAACAGCAATGTTAACATGGTCCATTTAGTTTAACATTTTCAGTACTGAACAATGCTATTTCTTCATTTTCTTCTCTCCAATACAGTTACGTGAACATCATTTTGCTAAAAGCAAATCTCCAAACACCAAAAGTAATTCAGAAGCAACATATTCTCTACCACCTGTTCAAATATTATCTACTTCTCCTTGTGCCACACACACTTCTCTGCCACAGAGAGAAGTTAAAGAAATGCTCACAGAAATGTTACACAGCAAGACTAAAATTGATCAGACTTTTTATCATTCAGATACCTTCTCACCCTTATAAATCAATAATAATTTTTAAAGAAAGCAGTGGAAATTTTAAGGGAAAAAAAGGTCTTTATGCAGAAATCAAAATAGATTCACTGAACTCTCAGTCTCTAGTCCACTGTTTTGTTAAGGAAATTAATTTTTATGAAGTCCACGAACTGCAGATCAAAATGTGTCAGTAATGATACCACCAATGACCTTTAACTGCTGCAAATTTCACTGCATGCAGTAAAAAGAACTATGTCAATTTGCACCCGTGATTTTATGGCTTTGTTTTTTCAAGAAGAAAACAATCTGTTGAAGAAACTTTCCGTATATAAACACATCTGGAACTTTTATATATAATGCATGTCTGTAGCCATAGCTCTGTAACTCTTTTCCAGAGAGTTAAAACACTGGAAGGTTACTGCCTTTGTCATTTAAACTCTTGTATAATAGTTCTGCTTTCCATGATCCAGTAGTTACCATTTGCTTCTTTCTTTGCTCTTTCCAACAGAAATTTTTTGTTGCTGTTGTTTTCTTCCTTCTTTCTATTGGAAAAAGACCCAGTCTTGCAGATCTGTAACTTAAGGTGTAGTTGTAAGCCTTAGGGCATAAGTTGTAAGATGAATGAACAGTATCCTACTGTAAGTTTTGTGATTTTCATTTACCACCTGTATATGAGGTGCCTATTAAGAGGAAGGAAACAGACTTTGTGATACACTGCCTGAATCATTCTCTCCCTGAAACAGAGGAAAGGATGGCATTGGCTCCAAATAAAGAGACCTATCAGTCATTTGCAATAGCTTTTATTTATACTGACATATACATACAGACACACGTGAACTAGCATCTGACACTGAGTACACATACTTAAGACCGAGGAACTTCAAAAATCCTTCAGCTCCAGCTCCAAATTGTATTACATAGAGAGGCACAGGACATGTCTTGCTCCAATCTAGAGACTTGTTCCCTCTCCCTTAAGTTCAAGGTCTGCCACTTCTTATAACAAATCTTTACTCCAAGCTGGCTGCTGGGGTACCTGAGTTATTACTAGGTATTTTACTCATGAGAATTGGCACCTAGCCCTGCAACCCTCCTGTCTTTTTTTCAGGACAAGGTGAAGTAGAACAAGATCTCCAGCTTCCTTCCCTCCCTTACTCTCCTCTCTGTTACCATGAAAAAGATAATAAACATTTTTGGAGTCTAAGCCAGCCTGGCTGCTGTTACCTAGACCTTGGCAATAAGGCTCCAGCAAATCCCAAGTAAACTTGAAATACACCTGTTTCCAAATCCAGGAACTGTCTGAGACTAAGGTAATTCATGGTCTTAAAACCCCTTGACAACACCTTCAAGGCCTCAACTCAGAGGGAAGAGGATGACTGATTTAACTTGAACAACCCCCAACATCCCTCCAGCTGAGCCACCAAAAAACAGGCATCTGCATGCTAAATGCCTCTGTATGTGCATTAGATTTCATTCTCAGAGTAAAATGAAGAACATAGTTACCTCACTTAACATTGTTCTGTTCAGCAGCAAAATAACTAATGTTGGAGTTAAGCTGTGCGATAAGCGGGTTTAAATCTCACGGATGTAAAGTACAGTACTCACAGATAATCATGTATTATTTCGGTATCCTTTTATAAAGAGATTCCTAAAGTTGTTAGCAGGCAAACCCAGCCAGCACGAGAAAGATGGCATAATTAATGTACAAACTTTTAAAGTGTTTTAAAGTCTTTTCACAAGCTGACATGAATAGAAAGATTCAATATCCCTTCAAAGCAGGGTAGTACCTCATTTAAACTGAACCGTCCGTAGCTTAAAATGCACCAGTTGTTTAAGTGCACAGAGAAATTCTACACAGCAAAAAAAGCTACATCTAAAAATGAATCTAATTAGCTAAGCTGTAATTTGGCCAGGAAGCCAAAGTTCACATTGTTATTGAGGAGACAGTCTGAGGAACATACTGAGGAGGCAAAAGCATTAAATTTGTTTCCAGTTCTGTCAGGACACATCACTTCACCTTTGTCTTTCATTTCTCTATCAGTAAAACAGAGATAATAAAACTTACCCTTCTTTGTAAAGCTCTCTGAGACCTTCAAAGTAAAAGCTCCGATTAAGCTTTATGTATGTATAGTGGTGGTTATTATAGCGACACAGGAATGTTCATCAAAAAACAAAGATGTAGATGTCTAAATGTCAACAACAATTCACAGTGTGGATGTTACTTTAATGGCGTAGGTAATCTCAGCTAAATGTTCAAATCTCTTCTACCAACAAAAGCACAACATAGGGAAGAGTAGAAAATTTGGACAAAGCTCTTCTGTGAAAGTCAACTGACCTGTAGAACAAGCCAAGCCCATTACTTTTAAATTAACATGTTAGAATATACCGCAAATTTATTTAATCTGAAAGGCTTCCTGTAGGTCAGAGAATGTCCTCAGCTATGCTCCAGCAAGTGTCCTCAGCTGTGTGCTTCCAAAGGAATGGGGCAGGGGGGCAGGAGGGTACAACTATAATGTCAATTCTCTGCTGAGTCATAATGAGAAAGGTACTCTATTAAACTAATCGTGCTTTGATCATTAAAACTACAGAGCACTTCCCCCAAAAATGGTAATTCTAAATTGCACACAAAACATCCTTTGACTATTTCAAACACTCCTCATCACCAAGGTCTTCAGTGTAACATTTCCCTCAGCTTAACCCTTTTTATCCAATCCATATTCCCAAGAGACTCTTTACTACCCAAGTAATAACTGGCAACCAGCAATAATTCTACTGCGAATTTCTCAACAGAACAGCCATGTATCTAGCAGTTTGATATATTGTCTTTAAGATGCAACGTTGCTCAAAAAGCTCCCCTCAAGCTTTAATATGACCCTCAGGGGGCAACCACTCCACTTGCAACCTACTGAATCAACATCTAGCCCAGTAAATCCTCACTTAGCAGGGCAGAAAGTCATGCTTTGTATATGAAGAGACTACAAAGGCAGAATACAATATTTAATCAGATGTCAATTCTAATTAAAGAATTAATAAATAGCCCTGCAAAATAATAAAAACTGAAGACTGTGTCAAGCTGACAGTTACACACTGCATTCCAGATACCGAGGTACATGCAGATGAGTCAAGAAAGATCTGATCCTTGCTTGGACACTAATGTCCTAGGCAGTCTTTGGAAAGTGTTTCAACTTCTTGCCTCAATTTCCTTATCTTAAACAACATAGGTAGTAGTAGTCAGCTTTGTAAGTATTTTAGGACAGAAAGCATTGCAGTAGATGTATGTAAATGTTTATTCCATGTTGAAAGCCTATTTTGCTGAGATGTGTTCATTACATTTATCATAAGGATATATCTGAAATTTAAATTTTCTGAGAGTAGAAGAATTTGAGGAGGACTATTAAAAGTGAATTACCATTAGGACAACAAATTATTATTTAGTTATAAAAATATCTGCACTATTAATCTTTAATAAGAATAAGAAAAGCCAGTAGAGCTCTATTTGGTATCTATCAAATTGGTGTAAACTCACACCAACTTTGAAGCAAAGTGAAACCACTTTTAACAGTCTTCAGATAGGTTGGCCCTGCTGTATGCGGAACACCTGCAGATAGGCAGCTAGAAGAGTTTGGAGCTATGTAAATGTAAGTCTACAATTTGCCACATCTGCATATGTAAAATATTTAGCACAGATGATGAATTTTTATCTTATCAAAATATCTTTCATACATGTGGATGCAAATGATAACTGCAGTTATTTAACTACAGAGAAGGAAAACAGGCTTTCCACAGTTTGTGCCGTAACAGCAAGGAAAAGTTTCAGTCAGACTGCTTTTAGATGAATGTCTCTCTCAGTCATGCCTACTGTCACTCTTTTCCAGGTTCAGTTCACAAACACCATTTCTTTATCTCATTGCAGTGGTTGTTTAGATGCTCCTGATTCATTTTCTATTTTAGGTGCCATACTGAGATCATCCCATTACAGCACTTTTTATGGCAATATGTTCTGCACGTTGACATTTGTTTTTTCTGATTTTCCCAGGTATGCCTGTTATCTAGTCGTTTGCTCAGTCCAAATAATTCCAGTCATTGCACTCTCCATAATTCTCAACATGGACATGTGTTTTTGTTTCATTTAACTGAAAGACGGGCCATGATACTGAACCATATGTCATCACTAGAAGGGCATGCTAGTTATAAACCTTTATCTATTGGCAAAGCAGAAGATTGCTTTTTTTTGTTTCTTATCTTCAAGGGTTCATTGATGTTTACTCTGGTTTGGTTTTTAACCCTCTTTTCTCAGTTGTCTTTCCTACTCAACATGTAGCAAATATACACAGTTCTTAATTTTTCATTTAATATCTATGTTCAACCATGTTGTTTTCTACCTACTCAGTGCCTAAAGAATGCATAGAGTATTCTTGGATTTTCTTTTTAATTTTATAATTTCATTGATACATGTCTTCAGTTACAGATAGGTCCACACAATGTGAAAGATCCTTGGTGGCCTTCCTGTTTGCCTCTCACTGGCACGTGTGTCTCTGGAAGAAAGGAAGTTGCACTATGGGAAGAAGCAAGTAAAGAGACACAAATGAGCAGCTTAAAGCCTCCGTAAACTTCCCAGTAAATCTAAACCTGTTCATACCTCGTATGTTAGTAAAATTTTCTTTTCAGAATGTAACATAAATAGGTTACAGAAATATCTTGGTCTCTCGTTATGATCTGTCTTCTTCCTTCATAATCTATCCTGTTCTACGTGTCTGATCTCTGATATAATAGTAATTTCATTTGAAAAGGAGTGGTTTTGTACATCTTTTCAATTTTAGCATTATTTTTTAATGTTACTTTACTTGCAAGGCACAATATCACTTGGGAAAATGAAAATAGAAGTTTGAAACATCTAAAATTTATGTTTATCTGGATTGGGTGTGTAAGCTCTAACTGCAAATTTTCCTTCACTTGCATTATTTCATATCCCAAGCTGCAGAGCATAATTTTAGTAGGACCCTGAAAATCAGCTCAGGCTTTATTCCACAGTCTACAGACCTGAAGATAATTGTAATTTGAAATCTCAGAGCAGGCTTAGTTATTTCTCAATAAAATTGCTCTAGCAAAAAACAAAATCAGACCTCGCCTTCCTTCTAATGAACTTTTCTTCATGTACAATCTCAGTATCTCCAGTCTATATATGGGTCTCAAGTAAAAATATGTGTAAGAGATGCCACCCTTTTCCTGAGTATTATATTTTACTGAGGTCAACATTATAAAAATGTCTTAAATATTTGTTGCCTTTATATATATAAGTATGTACATATATACCTTTACTTGCTTTCCTTTCTCAAGCTAGATAAAAGTTTATCCATATTACTCAACTTTTCTAAACTCTAAATGCTACAAAAGAATGCCAATAAGCAATTAGCTGAATGATTAATGATTTTATTACCTGTAATAAAGACATTGGATGGAATTTATAACTGCCCAGTAAAACTAATTATTCATCAGAGTGTTTAAAAGGATGCCCAGCCAATAACTGATATATTATAGAATTAATAAAAAAAAAAAAAAATTCTACAAGGAAAAAACATAAGGGTCGGTATTACAAAATCAAGCAGAAAGCACAATTAAACAAACAGCTCCTGTGAGTTAATTGTGACTCTGGTTACTGGAAAATGAAATATCTCTGTGAAGTAGCTTTGAGAAACTACCAGATCTGCCTCTTTTTAGTTAGAGGAACAGATGTAGCAAGAGCAGAGGTAGCAAGATCCTGTCTATCTTCATGCAATAGCTTCAGATTCCTGCATGAAGCAGCATTAGAGATTAATTTCTAGACTTTTTTTTGTTTTTTGAAAGGAAGAAGGTTAAAGAATTTGACATCATCTTCGAAATCTTGCAGCTTCCCTTCCTATTGATAAATGCAGGCAGTGAGCTATGACCAGAGGCAGGTATGCCAGCTTCCATGTTGATGGAAACATCTCTGGTGAGAGGCTCGTAAACTCCTGGAGAGGAGACATTTGGCTAAATTGAAGATTCTTTCTTAATGTTGATGGTATGATTTCAAAGAACTGCAGGCTGGCTTTTAAGTTTTTTGCTTCATGTTTAAAACAGTTTAAAATAGTTCTTAGATAGCTCTGGAAATAGAGGCTTCCTGAAAGCAACAAAGAAAAAAGTAAATTATATCACTGATTGTTGGGAAAAGACCACAGAAGAAAGTTTAAACTTTTGTGGCTTAAAGAATAATAGAAGATCAAAGGTATAGACACAGAAGAATCTTCAACTTCACAAAGTTTTGCAAAGACAAAGAGAATCTCTGCATCCTGGGAAACAGGACATACAATAACGAGATTAAACTACTGCAAGAGATATTTCCAATCTCTATTAGACTAAACAAATGTTTTGCCAGAAATGAGACAACTTATGGTTTTGAGGAAAGAAGATGCATCAGATGATTTCCCAATGAACTCTTATTCTACCTAATAATTCAGTGAAGTGGACTAACTTCATAGAAGATTAAGAAGAAACAAACAAAAAGTAAAAGGCACAAAGGTGGTGATGTTACAAGAAGCATATGACTCAGTCTGAAGCATAAGTTGTTGAAAATTAATTTGCAATACTGTTTTATTCTATGACAAAGCAAAAGGATAACATAGTATATTCAAAACCAGAAAGCAGTATTCTACTTAAACAAGCGGACATGATTTCTGCAAATGATTGTTGCCGCACGTCCACTCAATGTGGCAAAAGAAACTAAGAAAATATACTAACCTAACTGAATGCTAAAGAATTATTTCCTTATTTGCAGAAAGAGGAGGAAAAGAGGTTTCCTCAAAGTTTTTTCTCCTAGTAATCCAGGCAACATAGAGATGGATTTGGTTTGCAGCTACTAATTAACTTCTTTATGCCATATATGCTAACTACAAAAAATCTTGTCTTCTTATCAATGTCTTCTTATAGGGAAAATAGGAGGCAACTGTCAAGAAGGAAGTGACTCTTCCCACCTACAGGTTTTGTCCCCATCCCTCTCATCTCCTCCACAGAGCAGAAAGTCTGACTCTCCAGCATGCCTGGAGGGGACCATCTCTGTTGTAGCTCTGCCAAACCACTGCACCACTTCAAGCTGCCACCTCTTCTCCTTCCTTTCTGTAACAGAAAAAGGTGCATTTAACACTGCCACATTGCCAGTGGTGTTTACACATTGTTTTGAAACAAATACTATAAAGTACTGAGATTTATAAATAGAACACTTAGAAACAGAAATCAGTAATTTTGAGTAATAGAAGTAAAATCTTAGAGTTATGAGAAAAAACAATCGTCTTACTTTTAACTAAAAATACCCACTGTTTCTATCCAATAATAAACCATTGTTCACAGCACAGTCACATATTAAAGCATCAGATGACTTTATCATTATTGAGAATTGCAAGGTTGATCAAGGCACTGTCTCCTTGGGTGTGAGTACATTTAGATATCTCAGCTGAGGCTGTGCCATCAGTAATACATCTCATTACAGCTTTGGTTTTGGTTCTAGTCACCTGATGGTGCTGATATAAAACAATACTAAACCTACAAACATAACTGGTCTGATTTTGTTTCAGATTTTGTGACAGGTTTGTGATACGATTCCCACAATCACTGTTTATTCACCATTGTTTTCTGCAAGGAGCTTGCCGTTTCCAAAAGCTTTTGTATATTCTAACTCACCTAATCTTGTGAAATATATCTTTATGAAATATAGGTGTATGACATATGAGAAAAGCACCTTGTTCTTGGATATTTTGTTCATATATCAGAAAGTATCATATGAGTGCACTGGGAATATGTTGTCAAAGAAACCATAGAATTTTATCTTCTCATTTACTATTTTCTCTAAGGTGTAGCTGCTTATCACAACAATATCAAAGTGTCTTCTATGCCAATGCACTGAAATAAATATAGTCCCAGTGAAAGTCATGAAGAAACTTCAGAAATTGGGAATTTACAAAATCTCATAAATGTTACAAAGTCTAATATTACAGACTGGGAATCTCCTCTTTGCTTTCAAGAAGTGTTGTTCACCTAAAGACAGTGGAAGTCATGCCCTTAAAATGCTGAGTATATAATTATTTGAAAATTTGTCTCCTATAGTTCAATCAAGTGTCTTTTAAAATTTTGCTCCCTGAAAGTCTTTTTCAGTAGCAATCATATTCTCACAAATGGAAGCTAAAAAAAGAAAAAAAAAATCATTTACTGTTTTGCTCAAAACTTCAAGCTATTAAAAAACATTATTTTTTCCTGTTCACCTGAGCTGGACAAGGCAGAAAACAAAAATATCAAAGCAACAATACTTATTAAGAAACTGGTTTCTGTGTTATCTTAACCTGCTTCTCAATTCACTCTAAGGCATTCAAAGAATATAGCCTTTGAAGTAGCCTATACTCTCTAGTTTTCTTCTGCAAAACCCAGCATATGTCAGGTTCAGACAAAATACCAAAAATGACTGTATATTTTATTAAAAGTCTATTTTTTCTCTCTCTGTTTTTAACAAAAGTCTAATTTAGTTATTGTTCCCTTAGGTACAAAGTACACAGTTCATAATTCATTTGATATAAAATGTCAGTTTGGATTTTTGCATTTCTTTGATAAATGAGAAAAAACATGTACATTTCAATTTCCTTCTATGAGGTTTTACCAGCAGAAGCCTCCCTCTCATCGTGCTGCTTAAAGACCTGTGTGTTAAATTAAACATCAGGATTCAGAAACTGTAGGGAATGATATTTCCAAGACATACAGTACAAATATATGAGACTGGGAAAAAAGGTAATGATTCTTCCTACCAGTAAAGTGATGTCTCCCAAAGAGCATCTTTGATCACTGAATTAGTTCTCAGTTATAATTTAATATATCAAAACTGTCAGCAGCTTTCCTTACATTTAGACATAAAGTGATATAGTCAGCTCCACAAAGAGCAAAATACAACATGCAGGGGCTTTCTCCCCTCCCAACATGTGCTTGTGACTGTAAAGTCCATTGATATTAATGGGGAAAATCTGCGTACGTCAAAGGAGACAGCAGAGAATTAATTTAATTATATCTGTCATCATTAAAAGTATGGAGTGCTTTTTCCTATATAACCAAATACTGCCATTGATCAACACGCAATATTTTCAGGGGGGTAATCTGCACAATGGTAAAAAGCAGAATCAAAAAATTAGTTCTGGAAATAAAACTATTATAATTAGGAAAATAACAACAAAACACTGTACATCATTCTCTTATGTAACACACGAGGCTGAGACTGACAAATCTCAACTATCACATTCACAGAGTAAACAAGAATTCTTATCAATTCTCAAAATTGCCAACTGCAATGCTATGGCTGTCACTTCACATTACAGTCTAGTTCCACAGCTGCAGTATCAATAAATTAAGCCATATTAGAAAATAGCAATAGGATCACATTCTGATGCTCATGCTGAGTATCAGCACCAATGAACAACATATGTCCAGGTCCACAAATGTCCAGAACTCAGGACCTGCTCCTCTTGCCACCTTTGCTGCTGACATGTACACTGCCATACCTCAAACCAAGAAGCATCTTCAGCCCTGGATTACAATAGTACTTAACCTGTCTTCTCCTCCCCAATAAATAAGATTTTTGGTTTTCCCTCCCCAAGAGTAGAAGAGTTTCAACAGGACAGATGGGCACTATTCTGCCTGCCTTGGAAATGAACCCAGAGATTAGTGCAGTGCCTGCAAGTGGGAGACAGGAATGTTAGTCACTTTAGGGTGAGTAATCCAGATCTCCTTTTTTTCACCAGTGCTCTAACAGAGATAAGCTATGACAGAATATGAAAGCTGACACCTTGGTTCCACCTAATGGTTGCAAAAATCTGTAACTGTTTTTATGGACTGGTCCCCCACTAAAAATAGCATTTCAATTGACAGAAATATGATTCAGGTGTCATCCACTGAAGCAAAGTATTTAATATTTAAGGTGAATAAAAAGCAATTTAGACAAGCCTATTCACACATGGAAATAATCCATGCAAAATATACAGTTGACTTATCTGATGAATAGAGTAAAAGGACTACAACTTTTTATACATGACCATTCACACTGGAATGTTCATACAGCATTATTAAGCAGCTACTCACCAGTTAATGTCCTGTTCTAGATACTTTTAACAAATAAACCGTTTATATGAATTAACTCTTGGCTTCCTTTTCTCAGATGATGCTGAAGACATAAATCCACTCGAATTGGTGGAAGTGTGTCAATATACAACAATGAATAATCTGTTCCCAAGTATTTTTACCGAAAAGACCTTGGCTACTGTCTTCTTGCTCAAAACTGGGTAGCCTAATTGATTAAAAGTCTTAGTAACACCATCACGTTTTATTCAAACCCAAGCCAGGCTGACTGTAGTTTTTTGCCTTATTTGCTATAAGACATGCCAGAGCATTTTCTCCAGTCTGCACATACAATTCACCCTATGACGGAAAAGGAAATACCTTGGCAATACTTACTCTTTACGATACAGAATTTCTTCAATCTTTTGACAAAAAGTAAAGAGGCAGAGAAAACTTCCTCTCCTTTGTATGTTTTTAAAATATAGACTGAAAGAGCTAAATCCTTATCACACAAAATTTACAGCTGCTTAATGCAGATTACAACCATCAAGAACACCCTGTTGAATTTTTTGGACAGCACTATCAATTTCCTACAAATAACCCTCTCAAATAGGCTTCTTAGCATGTAAAAGCACTCACAACTTCAGGGGAAGGAAAAATACAGGAAAGGGAAGTATCCCTCCTTCAGATAATTCCATCTCTTTACTCATTCAACTTCTTTTCTTTCTATACATTCCATTTGAGCTGTTTAGATAATCTAAAATCAGTCAACCTGATTCACATATTATCTACGTACACCGTGGCACCATTCAACCACGGTGACAACTTTTATGGAGAGGCAATCCACTCGTCTAAGCTGAGGGACAAGAAGAGAGGCTGACAAACTTTCTGACATGTATATTATACTTCTCAGCCCTGGGACAAATAGAAAAATCTGTTTTACCTTCCCTTGCTAACACATGCCTGTCTTTCTATCTATCTGTAAAATGGAAGGAACAATCGTCAGTCACTTCAGAAGCCTCCTGAAGTAAATACATCAGTATACAAATAGTAAGAATTAATATAATTCAATAGTGGACGTATCCCACCATAACAAAAAACACATTAATTCCCTTTCTTACATTACTAACCTGGAATTAATCTAAGAGCATGGTATTTCTTTGTCAGAAGAATAAATAAGACCTACATAGAGCTCTAAAAAAAAAAAAAAAGAAAGGTAAAAATCTAGCATGTATGCATGAACATATATATACTAATATATTATATACATATTTGTGTGTGCATCTGCACATGCGTGCAGCCACAAGAATAAATGTTCAGAAATAAAAGCACAATGGGGAAAAACTGCCAAATATCAGGAATCACTAAGGCCTATAGACTGTTATGTTTGTTGTAAGAAAGAGGGTAACATAAAACAACACTGGATTATAGGGGCAGCAGAAGAGAAATGGTGACTCTAATCCCTGATTCTCACTCAGCTTTCCTTTTCTCTCCCTTTTTGTCTTTATAGAGAAGCTTATTTCTCCCGAGGTACTCAGTCAACCAGCCCAAAGATAACTGCACAGACGCTACATGATGAGGAGCACTACACTAGGCAAAAGTAGGGAAAAATCAAACTTAAACCACCACAAGAACAAATAATTAACTATATGGAGGAAAGATATTTTAATTCTGCAAAGTGTTTTAAGAATTCGTATATGAAGTTTAAGATTTTTTTTTTTAAGTTCCATTTCAGATCTATTTCCAAAGCTATAAAGGAAACTTCCAGATAGGAGCTATATGTAACTGTAAAGGAAACAAAAAGGAAAAAAAAAAAAAAGCACTTTTATGGTCACGATGTTTAGGAAAGATCATCCCTGGTTTTGTCCCCAGCTAAAGAGAGGAAAAGAATAATGATTAATGAAAATGTCATTCTATTCTGGAAAGTACACGGGCAGGAGTAGTGAAAAATACATATAATGAAGTGAGCACTTAGAAAAGCAGCGCAAATCATAGTAAAAAAGTAACATAAAAATTGATCCCATTCCCAATACTTGCATATATGTGGAAAATTGTTCAAAAGACAATTCATGGTGTGATTTTTCAAATGTCTTCCATATATTTTCACTAGGAATTTCAGTGTCATTTTATTGTATAATTCCTTCAACAGAAGACCCTAATTTATCACATAAAGAATGCTGACTGTAATTAGTCTAGTTCAGATATACACAGAATGGAAAAAAAAAACCCAAACAACAATGAATAGGCTTAAGGTAATATAAAAATTGCCTAATCTAAATTGTGACCTTTTAATGTACAATTAAAATTGGTCCAAATAGGGTTATGTAATGTTAGGTAATCATTTTAAATAATTATCTGCTGCTAAATTTCACAACAGACTATTTTTCCCACATATATATTCTTCTGTTTTTCAGAAGTACAATCAAGCTGTAGTTTTCCAGTGTGAAATCTACTCTACTGCAGCCTTCTTCCAAGAGATCTTAAGTACTACCTGGACCTCATGCTAAGGCTAAGCTTTTGGAAAGACCTAGAGTGAGACCTCTACAATGAGGTGAATTATATGCTTATAGATGATCAACTGGGTATTTCAAGCTGTTGCACAGTTCTCCTTTTTTCATCTGGCACTCCCCAAGCAAGCAAAAACATCCATGTTCTTCCAGGAAATTAAAACTGCAGTTTTGATCTTGCCCTGTTTCATGCAGCTCCAGAAGACAGCACGCAACCTAAGAGCTGATAAATACAGGTGTCCTATGTCTGGAGCATGGAAGTAAGCATAGCTGTAAGTGTAGGAGATCTGCGTAGCCCCAAAAGGACAAGGCACAGGTGCAAAGGGAAGGAGGCAATCACAGGATAAAAGACATATTTGGAATACCATTGCTTTCTGGCACTCTCCAGTTTTATGATACGGACCTAAGCTAAGGTTAAATTTAAAGCAACTTTGAGGTGGTCTTTACGATGCAACTTTATGATGTGCAGACTGAGGCTGAGCCCCAGCTGGCTGCAAGGTAGGAAAGTGAGCAGCAAAGTGGTCACCTCTGTGCCTCCCATTGTCAGAGTCTGAAGACACAAACTTGCAGGAATGAGACTTCCTTCTCTCTTCTCTTACCACTGAAAACACCTACTCACAAACCAAGAATAGACACAGTATGAGCTCACTGAAAGATGCGCTGAACAGAGTGGGAGAGGGGAATAAAAGAAGAAAGTAGAACTAATGAAAATGACAATCAGTTCAATACTGCAGAGGTTAGAGAAGAATTATTGTTTCATTAGAACAACTCCCAGTTTTCCACACAAGCACTTCTGCAATCTTACCCTTATACCCCCATGAAATCATCTTTCTGGACAAAAGGAACTGGAACGGACAATTTACACAGCTTGCCAATGACACTCTTTAATTAGCTAGGTCACTGATGAGAGATGTAGGAGAGCTCCTTCCCTCTCCTTACTCCATGCTGCTTTCTTCTTAAACTACCTCTAGAAAACATATGGACTCTATTTTTCATTAAAAGTTTTCCATTAACACTCCCCATCCCACTCTTGTTGACTAGTTTGCAACAAATTTTTTAAAAACATTTCCTGTTCTTTATCAATATTGATTATTAGATTATTCTGATGTTGATAGAGATAACACGTAAATGTTTCAAAATTTGGAATTTTTAAAACATATTTTGTTTTCACAATGAATAAAATAGCATAATGCCAGAAGCCTCTTTTTGTTCTAAACCACCTTCTACTTATTTTTTTTCCATTTTTAAATTCTGTTTTTACTACTCTACCTTCATAAGAAGCCACCTAAGGGAATGTAAGAGAAGAAAAATGAAACAAACAGATGATATAGAACAAAAAGAACTCTGTTGGATTTTAGTCTAAGTCTATAGGGAAAAGAAAAAAAAAAAAGAAAGAATAGAAAAAAAAAAAGGAGAGAATTGAGAAAAACAGCCAATATCTCAGAAATACCTGAAATTTGAAGTAAAAGAAATTATCTCAAAACAAGTTTTATGGTATGACTCAGTATCATTACATTAAGATGTGATACTGAGCATAGTGGAAAAACAAACCAGTCTCATAGGGAAAATTAGCATATTCAAGTTTTATTTTTCTTCCTAAATAATTCTGGCCTAACAGCATTCATCTGAATATTCATTCATCTAAGGAAGCCTGTTGGCTTCAGCGATGAACTTGCATGAGCAAATTCTTTCACACGTGAATATGAGTTGTATGATGTGGTTCTTATCTGTTAGCATAATTAGATCAACGACCCTATGATGCAGTTCAATATCCAGTCTCAGAGGTGTTACTACCTAAACTAACACTGGCTGAAATCCTCTGGTTGCATGACACTATCCTCTATGGGTGTTGAACAAGCATCAACAGCTACAAGTACGTGGGCTCACTGTTTGCTGCGGAGAACTAGCTCCAGCTTGTAGGCAGAGGCATGCAGCATTCCATACACAAACACGGGATCAGCAAGATGTCTGTGACATCTTTCATAGACAGACATTCCTATGCTGTGCAGATCACAGACAGAGCACATCAATGAACAACATACTTCATAAATTATGGCAGAGATTAAAGAGACACTTCACTGCTTAGGTAAATATTTTTTTCAGAGTATCTGCTCTTCTGTGTTTTACATAGGGAATATATATCAGTTCTTCAAGGCTCTTTTCTATAGATAAGTCAGTACCAAGTTAAGGGCTTGTAATCCCCAACATAAGTAACCACACAGAGACAACTCTGCAATGTGATACAGAATTACCATCCACAGCAGGCTTCATACCTCTTGTCATTACTTGGGAATCCAATCCTTTCCTGTGCTTCAGAGGTGATGGCTGAGCTTCTACCTTCCTGCTTCACATCTGATCAGCAGCCCGTCTCTCTCTTCTATCTCTCTTTGTACCTATTTTTTCAATATAATCTTCTTTTCTGTGTACAGAACTTCTCATTCCCTTCCATACTAGGGCTTTTTGTGGTCAAAGGAAGTGAACAAGTGGATTTAACCAGAGTATAAGCTATTACCGGTAGTGACTGCAACTTTCTTATCTGTTAGCTCACCATCTCTTATTCCAAAGAAACCCTAAATTAATGGGGTCTTCTATGTGCCACTACATCAGAAATAGCACGCGTTAAGAAGAAAAATGTATAACCAAGAACTCCATATGGAAGATTTTCTCCCAGATTTTTGCAGTTTTACAACCACTGTATCATTCCAATTCATTTTCCTAATTAAATTAATTGTACAACAATTTGTTCTCCAGACATTTTATTGGCTGGCATCGTCAAATTAATGCAAAGAATGGGCTGGTATATTATTTTTTACAACTTCTACCAAAGGAATTTAGGACAAGATAAATAGAACAAATTTATTCTTTTCAGAAAAAATATAAAACTCAAAAAAATTTACTTCTACCTCTATGGTATGAAATTTGTCACTAATCATTTTAAACTATGCCCTTTTATGCTTCTTCCATCTCTCTTAGCTCTCTATGCAGTTCTTTGATGTAACAAAGACAGTTTCAGACAAGATTTCAGTTCATCTGGAAAAAAAAGCTTTAAGTCTTGAGGCAAAAAGCAGTGTATTTAAAATTTATATACTCCATAATGCCTTTGTTCTGAACTTGAACATCCTGAAAAAACTTCTCTGCTTTCTTTTCCCTTCCAACTCTGAAGATCATTTGTTCTCATGGTTTCAGCTTCTTATTATGCAACAGTGACTTTAACTGGTGGTTCCAGCATTTAAGTACATGCACAGTCATGGCTGACCCTTTCTGATCAATTGCCAATCCATACAGGTTTGACTGATAAAAGAGCCAATTAGATTTAAGCAAATTAAGGGACATCACCAATGTCAACCACTTATTAAACTGAATGCTGAATTCCATGCATACAAAACACTAATGCACCAAGTCCCATTAAGAGTTGAAATTCTAACCCCATTAGTAACTCCAGACCACTACAGGGTAAGGGTCAAAAGAAAGTTTCATATTTATGGATTAACATTTGGATTCAGTTTTTTATTTTTTTAATCTTTCCAAGAACTCTTGAACCTGCGCTGCAATTTTAGTCAAGTGCTTAGATAAAATATATTCCTCATTTCTAAGATTATTTTTTTAAGCATTGACTTTAAGCATGGCAAATCAGCTTGATGAGAAATTAAGATATATTCAATCAGGTAACATTAAAGATTTGGTGTGCGATACATTTTAAATAAAAAATGAAACAAAAGAAATGCATGTAGGAAGAAAATTTATATCATAATTGAAAAGTGGTAATCTGCAGTAACTTCAAAATAGAATACTCCCTTGCCCTCTATCACTCTCCCTCTTATACAGTCTCCCACCAAGCTCCACAAAGTACTCTACATGACGCAAACTTTAATACAGTTTTTATTGTTATCCTTGAACAGAGAATGCTACATTTTACCACTCATTAAAAGGCTGTGATTTTGTATATAATGAGATCTCTTTCATTCTTTGATCCAACAGAACTTCTGCTGAAGTGAAATCTTGGTCACTGAAGTAAAAAATAAAATTCCTTCTGATTTTAGTAGCATCTACATTTAATGTAATGATTTAGAAAGTGTTTGGAAGTGAAGGCACTGAATACAGCCTAGTGTAAAATTACCATTATACTCATAATTTAGCACGCAATGGAGTTGTATGGCATTCACAGAGTCATTACAATAAACATCATGGTAAAATAAACATATTGACTGAAATATAGATGTGTGTGTGTGTTTGTATGTGTGTGCACATATAGGGAGAATATAGTGTGTGTGGGAGTACTTCTCTCATATGCACTGCTTCATTTATTATTCATTTCACTACAGATCACAGTCCACTGGACAATAGTATGGAAGATTTCTTTAATAACTCTCACTGCTAATTTAATTCTACTTAAACACACATATCCTAGTGAATGCCACATGCTTTTCAGCATGATTTTATGTGTAAATCAGGATAATATGTTTTCAGATCATTAACTAAAAGGAAGCATGAACTAAAACCTATTTAATCAATGAGGTATTGCTTTTTAAACTACCACAAGGTCATAAAAAAGATAATTTCAAAGCTATAAGTTTTCTAATTGTAATCAACAACAATCTAATGATGAAAGAAAGTGTATCTTAATGGCTGTCATAAACCTGTGCACATCCTTGCCTATCTTTAAAGATCCTTTACCTTCGCATTTGGTAAAACTTTCACTACCAAATTTAGTTATTTCTAAATACCAACTTGAAGTGTGACACTGGGATTAGAAATATCAGTGTCTCAATGGTCAGCCTTAAGTGAGCAGTGAAACTCAGACGCAGTTTTGTTATTATATGACAATGTATATTTGTTATTATTAGGTGTAATTTGGCAATCAAATTGGAAAACTATAAAGTGTGCTGGGAATTTACCTTTTCCTTCTTGCTCAGTAATCTGTCATACAAACTCTGCATTTTATTTATTCACTTTCAGAAGTCCCCCTGTTGGTCTGGCCCCAAAACCAATCCATCTGTTTGCAAGCAAACTGTTCCAAGTGTAATTGTATTTTTAAGCTGTAGGGTTTATGGGTTTTGTTTGCCTTTTCTTCACTCTGTGCTATTCCTGTTCATCAGCTACACCTACACATCTTTCAAGATCAAGTTTTGTTGGGCTTTCACTTTAGAATTCAAAATTGCCTTAAATTCATTGTTTCCACTTGCATTTACTCAACAAAAGGTAATTCACTAGGAAGTCCATGAAAATAGAATGCAAAAGGGACACATGCACAACAGCTGTGAATGTAAGCTTTTACTTAAAAAAACAAAACAAAACATGCACAGCGTTTAAAGAGTAGTTGCTCAATACTCTTATTTCAAATTTTTATGAAGGTAACATTAAAGTGCCTTAGAGCCATATTCACTGTAAATTAGCACATTGCAATTGACTTTCTTACAGCTACACTAGTTTGTGGATTCTGGCTCAGTGTATTACCAGTGGTTTATATTACTATTATTAATAAATTATCTAAGTCTATCCAGTAAGTGCTCTTTGTCAGCACTTACTACCTTTATTCTAAAACCGATTACAAAATGCAGGTGATTCTATATTCTTAGATTAGATTAGCCATCCATGATAGAATACACCACCATCCACAGAAAAAAAATAATGAAGTATATAATGCACTTCTCACCTACATAATAAGTTATCCGTACAACTACCTGTTTTCATCCTCTAGTTCTTAAATTGAGCGATGTGACAAATTAGAAGCTGAAAAGAACAATTTTGTTAGTAAGAATTACTAATGCAAACACATTCTTCTGAACTTCCAGTCCTCAGTTGCAATAATAAATAATGCTTTGCTCAAGAGAGTATTTGTGTAATTGTTACATGCACAGAAAAAGCACTTTTTCATACTTACCTCCTGGAGGCATGACTATTGTTATAGCATCACTTATCAAGCTGCCCTGGCTGTTGGAAGCATTCACTTGTATTGTGTAGTTAGAAAATGGAATCAGTCCTTTAATGGGTACCCATACATTGGATTCGTTGCTGCTGCATAACATCCGAGTACCATTTACAACAGAATAATTAGCATTAGCTGTTATGAAAAAAGAAAGGGGGAATGGGGGGGAGGGAGAAGAACAAATGTTATACCTGGCATCTGCTACAATTTGCTGTCTTTATGAACCAAGTCTTATTTCTACTCAAACAAAAAGTTTCAATTGATACCAATAACACCAAAAAATAGCTTATTTGGAAGAAAAAAAAGATTATCCACCATTCTTCTAACAGTTTGTGGTAAAACTTGGAAAATAACTGGATGAACCATGCAGTTGCAAAGATGACTGCTATCTACTGCAAACGGAAGCCAGTGATCAGAAATCATTCATGTTCTAGAACAGTTGTGTGATAACATCAAATTCATAATGTAAAGGTTAATTCTACACCTATGTAAGACTGGTAACACTTCTTGAATTCACTAGAAAAACACTTACCTTACAAGCTTGTAAGTCAACTTTATTGCATACATAAGAATTTGTCATCTGCAGCAAGAAACACATGCTTTCCAGCATGGCCTGCAGTCCTCTCAAAGATAAAACAAGGATTTGAAGTATTCAATTTATCAGTTGGAATTATCAGAGGACACCACAACAACCTACATGTCCTTTAAACCCCTTGTAAGATCTCAAACTTAAGATAAGACAATATTCTATCGTACAAAAACAACAAAATGAGCTTCTCCAAAATAGCTGATGACTAAGACTGGAAAAGAAAGTTAATTTTTTTTTTTGACTCAATGAAGATTTAACTCACGTACCTAAGAGCAAAGCTGAGCTCATTTAAAGATTATCCAATATTTTGAACATATAAAGTGCTATATAAATGATTAATATTATTATTACTACTATCCATCATTTCATGGAGAGCTCTCACATTGAAGTCAAAGTGAATTCTGCATTACAAACAACATCAGAATCACACAAGTCTGAGATCACAGGTATGAGAATGAGATTAAACAGAACATAACTATTAATAATATCTTAAATTGATTAAGGCACTGTCATAGGCAGAAGATTGAATATTCACATCTGAGTCCTCTACAAAATCTAAATAAGGTAGAATTAAAAAAACTTAGAAACTCTCTTTTAATTAATTTGAACAGTTTTGCAAATATTCTGTATTTCTATGATGTGCACTAGCACGTGCATATGCAGTACATTTCAGTCATGCTCACATTACATTTTGCCATCGATGAATGATCTGGACCTTCCTTTAATTCTGGGATT
Source organism: Coracias cyanogaster (assembly GCA_033124195.1). Lineage (NCBI taxonomy): Eukaryota > Metazoa > Chordata > Aves > Coraciiformes > Coraciidae > Coracias > Coracias cyanogaster. The sequence goes on from JAVSBS010010329.1 coordinate 74,187, forward strand.
CCTATAAATAAGCTGCGATTCACTTATGGTACAAATCGAAGCCATTCCATTATTTTGATGTTCACAGAGCTGTACAAATGGCGTTTCCAGTTATTCTGCTGGCAACTTCTGGCAAACTCACTTTCTGAGTTTTGGGGGAGGGAGACGATTTTATGAAATTCTTTTTATAAATCTGCCTTGTAGTCTAGTTCCTCCTTGCTCAAATTCTACGTGGATTACACCATGCCATAGCATCAGACTGCCAAAAAAAGACACCTGATAGATTTATTTTGGATTTCACTGAATTTTCCATTAGCCAGAGAGACCTCATTTTATAAACAGCAATGGAGGTAAAGCTTTTTATCATGCAAGATTCTTCTTGCAGCCACGTTTTACACATTCCACATAGGGACATACCAGTTCTGCAGAAGCAAAGTTATTTTGTCTGAGACTTCTCTTACGTACCCAGACAACTCAGCACTACAAAAAAAAAATGCTTCTGCACTATTTGATCTCAACTCTTAAATAGTATATCAAACCCGTCCCTCTGTGTGATTTGGGAGTAGATACAACCCCAATGAAGAACATTTGTCCCATTATCTATCACAGTTTTTCTGCACACCACCAGGCAGTCCGCGACTTATTATTTGTGAGGCTCACTCAATATGTGACTGTTATATGCACATATTATTTTACTAACAACAATAAGGCCCTTAAGATGGCCAACTGACACACACATTCTTAAAGTCCTAGTGATGAGACACACTTAAGATTCGGCTGTGAAAAGAGATGCAGTTTTTAAATGTTTCACCTACAATGTGTAGGAAAGTTTAAAAATCCAGTGTTGACAGATCAAGGCACATAGGACAGATTCAAACCTCGAACATAAAAGTAGGCACCCTAACAGCAATTTATGTGCTCAATTCATGGGAAAATTAAACTTTTTCTAACTACAGTACAGTTTTAACATTTTAATATTTTATTCTCATCCACATGAGCCCAGAACGAAAGCATGTACTTCCTCCACTGATATTTTTATTCTGCAATTAATCTTCCTTCCAATGGCTAACTATACTATATTTTTAAAAATACAGTTTCAAGTAACAGAAAAGGAATTAAAAGGGTAACACTCTATTCCAAGTTGCCTGGATAACAACATTAATATACAGTAATTATACAATTAGTTGTAACATTAAATTCTAGTTATAGCAGAGTGATTACTCGGCAATTATAAGAAGTACATAATTACTCAATAATTAGGAGAAGTATGTAATTACATAACCATTTTATTCAGCTCAAAAATGAACTTGCAAATTTACAATGAGATAGACAACATAGCAGTTTAAATTTTTTCATTGCTTCTAATAAAAAAATGCTGAGGAGTACTTGAAGTTTCCTAACCCGAATTTTACACATACAAAATGTGTTTTATCCCAATCCCCAGCCAAGCAACTTATACTACTGGCAAGTAAAATATTAGAAGAACATTGTTAAAATGCAGGTCTTGCTGGGGGTGACTTGCAATATGCAGCTTTGCCACTTTTCACTGCTTAAACTTTGCTTTCAGTGGGCTGGAAAATGGAGGCACATAGGTTCAGCCTGACAGAAAGCGATACAGCGATAACACTGTCATATCACTCTGTGCCATTCCTGCCTAGAGTGCTCCAGTGTGGACCCTATTTGTGAGTATAAGTGGATGAGGCCTCTCTTTTTCCATTTTTCATGTGTATTTTTCTCTCCATCCTGCTCACAGGTTCGACCTAAACAGCAGCTGCCTCCAACACTAGTAAAGTCCTAATAGACATTGTTTTACTTCAGACAAGTGGTTTCTACCAGAATACCTCCTCATTCCTGCACATTTCTGCCCTGTAACTCCTCCCATGAACAGTCACCACCACTCCAACAAGCAAGATCCCTTCAAGACACAGCTAATGTGAATAACCTAAGGAGACAGAAAACAAACTCCCAGAACTGGCTCACAATGTCCTTCAGCACTTAGACACACAAGCAGCCATGCCAAAATATTAATTCAGATGGAAGGAGGGCTCAAAGCTCCTATAACCTCTCAAGAAAGAAAAAACCCTTTGTGGACATGAAAGGCTTCCCCATGCTCCTTAATCTTCCCGTATTTGTGCATTGTGATGGTTATGTTCTTTTACTAGCCTTCCTGCTCGTAAGGCTCTTCATATTTCCCCCAATATTTCTAAGGGACTTCTTTGGTTAAGTCTGTGTTCCCCCCAGTTTATTCCTAGTTTATAACAGATCGAAATATCTCAGTTTTTCAGGGAAACATTATCCAAATGAAGAAATTAGAGTTAAAGACTTAAAAGCTACGTATACTTGAAACAAAGTCAAGTAATAAAACATGCTTACATTAAAAAGATACACAACTACATATTCCACCCAAAGCACTGGTTAAAAGTGCTTCACACATCGCTCAGGCTGCTGAATATTTGTGTTTGAAGGTTCACTACGGTTTTGGGTGGACGCTTCGAAGGGGGGTCCCAAGCAGACGTGCATTCCTGTTACTGAGTACTGCTGTAAATAGGTGAATAAAGCTCCTGTGGGTTGGTGGTGCGTAAATTACTGCTGTCCTGAGTCCATCATCCTATGGGTATCCTTTTCCATTCTTGTTATAATCATTGTCACAAGAATTTTAATGCCTCATATATTCCGTAATTTTTTTCTGTGTGCTGTACTGCTCTGACCTTTTCAATATTCTGTAATTTGACTGGCTGGCTATTTCAAGTTCTCTCCTTTTTACAGCCTTATTAACTTGTGGGGAAGAGGTGAAACAGACAGCCAATCAGAATACCTAATACTGCAAAGGTCACAGTAGTACAGTATAGTATCAGCAGACACAGAATACTGTATATTAGTCATTAGTGTTCTGATATCTTATTCATGTGACAAAGGTTGTAAGGAGCGCAGGAAACGGTACAACATGAAACCATTCTCACGACAAAGACTGCGATGGAAAACAGAAATCATATAAACTAAATGTATTCATCTCATTTAAAAACTGGAGGTTTTTTTTTTTTTTTCCAGAATTTGCCACATTTAGTACCTACTCTTTCCATCTGGATGAAAATTAATGTTTTTGAGGAAAAAGGTAACGAACTGACATGCTTCCTTTTTATGTATGAAACAGACAAAACTCATGTTTCATATGTGTAGGCAAATAGCAAATACTTCTATTACTACAACTGCATTTGTGACTATTAAAGTAATAAGTTTCAACATAACCAGTCTAACGTGTTGGTATTGCAAACACACTGACACAACTATGCTGCTGACTTCAGGAAGCATGGAGGCTGTGCTAGAGAAAAATATTACTGGCTGCTCACATGCTTTTCTTTCCCTAGTCATCAAGAGCTAGCCATCATTATACAGAAGATACTGGTCAAAAATCAGCTTTCTTATACTACCATTTGTATGCTTACAGGACTTCAGAAAACAAGCCATCTTTCTGTAATAGATTTCTATCTCTTCCTATTTGCATTGTTCACCCCCAGATCTGAGTGAACTTACACGGTATTACAGGACCACAGATTGTGAAATGCAGAGAGATTTCTACCTAAAAGGTATTTAAGCCTGAAACTCTTAAGTCTTATCATGACAAATGTTTAACGAGCTATTATTTTCTTTGAAGATAATGTGAGGCTTCAATCACAGAAGTACACTACATATGGTGTGCTCCTACATGGCAACAGGTATTTCTTCAGTGAATTTAAGGCTTTGTGTCATGCTCTGAATTATTATTACCAAGCTATACTGTTTCCATTATGTACATATAGGTCCTATAACCTCTTAGAGACCTTAGAGAGCATGTTGCTCCACAGTATTCAAACAGAAGCAGAACTATTACAACTGTAGAAGACTACATAAAGAACAAACACCAAAAATCCAGGTCATGAAGAATTATGCAAAGATTACTTAACTAGCACAAACATTTATAGTTATTTTTATGGCTGCTTTATATTTGTGTGAGCATACAGAGGTTAAGCATCTCATCTTGGGCCTCAGAAAAAGTTAGTGTTAGAATAGCGAAATAAAAATGAAACAAGAAGTCACTTTTTTCACCCCTTTTTGCCATCCTTCCCCATACCTCATCCTCACTGTCCACCAGTTTCTGTATCTGGGATGGTTTCTGACTCGTTGGCACCACGTCTTGCTGGGGGAAAATCCGTGAATATGCACACTTCCTCACCTGTAAGCTCTTTTTTTTTTTCCTATTAGTTTTGCCTATTCAGCCTCATTAACTTCCACACAAGCTACTTCTTTCCTCCCAGCTAAGGGTTTTTTCCTCTCTCCCTCTCTCCATTTCCCACTGCTTTTAGTGCAGTATTTAGAATAAAAATAATGTGATTTTTCCATTAGTTTGATTATCTCTATAAACAAAAGCTAAAGATCCTTCCTCATCATCATTGGTGACTCTTTTCCTAAGAACCGTATTAACAAACTGTTCTCCAATTGTCATACCAATTGTTACACGGATCTTATGAAGCGATTTCTATGCTTAGACATCATACCCCTCTTTTTTTACAAAGTGTTGGGGTTTTTTGTTTGTGGTGGAGCTTTTTTTTTTTTTTTCCTTCAGATGAGTACACTGACAACTTTTTGCCTCATTCTTCTGAACCTCTACTTACTTCTCTGCTCCTGAGCTGATAGTTGTATTGCTCCTAAGGACAAACTATGGTCTTAGACTGTCAAACTAAGTTCAAAACTTAAAGACTCTCTTGTCACAAGAAATTTTCATTCTCATGGGCCAGGAGGAGTTGCTGAGTGAGGCCAGATGGATAATTTAAAAGCAGTGTCACAAACCGGAAAAACTTTGAATCCAAATATTCTCTTTCCTGTAAATAATGAAGATATTATCTGCATTGAAAACCCGTAGCTTTTCCCATGGTAATTAAAGAAGATTTTCTGTTTAAAACTGAAAAATAGGAAAAACGTAAAGAACAAGATTAAAGTTCTTACAGCCATATAAACCAGAAATCTGAATGCTCAAAGATCCAGATGTAGTTTCAGACTGTACTGCTCAAGGTGTTTCTTTGACAGCTCAGCTTCCCTCACTTTAAAACAGGCAAAGGCACTTCCTGTGACTTTTCACAGACTTAAATTTTTTACAGCTATCTTGGACAGTCTTGAGACGTACAGAATATGTATGCTGAACATTCTATCCATCACTCTGAGCTGGCCCCCAGGCTGGGGACTGATGCTGGAAATCTGCTTTTGTGCTTTGAAAAAAGACATGGAGGTCCTGGTGGACAACAACTTGAGTATGAACTAGCAATGAATCCTTGCAAGGTCAACAGCCTTCATTAGGAGAAGCAATGCCAGTAGTTCAAGGGAAGGGATCCCTCCTCTCTATTCAGCCCTGGTGAGACACATCTGGAGTCCTCATCCTGTTCTGGGCTCCCCAGTCCAGATATGGACTTACTGGAGTGAAGTTCATGTAAAGACGAAGCTTAAAGCATCTGCCACCCAAAGTGTTTGAGAGAATTGAGGTTCTTTAACCTCAAGAAGAAAAGGCCTGGAAGGGGAAGGATCTTACCAATGTATATAAATATCTGATGTGAGGGTGCAAAGAAGCCAGACACTTCTCAGCAGTATATAGCAACAGAACAAGATGCATACATATGGAAAATGCAACAAATCCTGTTTAAACCTAAGGAAAAAACCTTTTACTCTGAGATTGGTCAAACACTGGAACAAGTTGCCCTGAGAGGTTGTGAAGTCCCCATCTTTGTTGATATTCAAAACCCAACCGGACACTGTCCTGGGCAGTGTGCTCCAACTGACTGTGCCTGGAGACGGGGGATTGGACCAGATGACCTCTAGAGGTGCTCTCCAACGTCAGCTGTTCTATGATTCTGTGAAAATTTGCAAAATACTTCAAGAACCCTAAGGCAAAGCAAGCGTAATCATTACGATGAAAGCATGTTCCTGTCAGTAGAAATAAGTGATCATTACTGTTACAAACACAAAGGAATGTGCATTTATATGCTCATTAATTCTACGGACTGAAATATGAATAAAGCCCACAGCTTGATGGGGGAGTTCATACAAGAAAGTTAACACAGACCCCATGGATAGTTAATGACTGCAGCTGAGATCAGGCTCTGTCATGATGGCAGGCAAAGAAGAATGTTTGGTGTGTGGTCTCATTATACTTTGGAGCTTTTAATTCAGTGCCATGAAGCTTTCAACTCTTTAATTGTAGATGAAACTGTCAAGAAGAAATTGTTTTTAATCTGAATTACTGTTTCAGGTTTTCTCATTACTCTTTCATCAACATAGAAATGTCCTCCAATGTGTCTTGCAATTGAGTCTGTCTCATTTAGACCTTCTGGTTAAAATAGCATATTCAGTATGGTGTTAAATCTCTGCTCTAAGTATATTCATCTGTGTTACAACTCGCTTTGTTGCAACAGTACAACGGGCATCAGTCCTGGACTCCTCTGCACACTGTACTAAGTGTTGTAAGGACACACTGTAAGAATTCAGTCCATGACCTAAAGAGATCATAGAACTCTGGGAAGCATTCTACGAGAAGAACCAACTTATGTGGATTTCACACAGGCTTTCAGTATCCAGGTGCTCTTATCCCAACACGAACAGGAGAAAGTGTCCCTGCACATTTTAGTATCCCGAGTGGCATAACATCACATTGTCTATAAATGGCCAAAAGGCATAAAATAGTAAAAACATTTGTTGTACTTGTGATGTCAAGCTGATGATAGAGCACGTAATTATTGATCTCATCCATTTTGTTTGAGAGGTTTTATAGACAAATGATGGGACTTCATAAATTTTAATTTACAAGAGATTTTTCACGCAGAAAAAAATTCAGAAACAGTTATATTTAAAATCTTCAAGTTTGTTTTGCCATAGTTAGAACATTCTTTCTCTAGCTGCAGCAGTACATAAATGGAGATTATCACAGTATCTGGCTTCTGAATCTATGCCCATAACTCATGGATGCCAATAAGAATTTTCCATTCTCCAGGGACACTATTGGAAGGACACTAGCTAAACACACAGAGCAGAACTGGGAGTCTCAAATCCATAATCAAATATCTAGATTGATTGTGTCACTTGCACTTGTATTGATTTCAATTGGAGCAGCTGACCCAAGGGAATAATAAAAATGTGGAATAAAACTGATTTATGAGACCAAAATAAATCCTTTTGTGATTGGTAATGAATTGGTACTATTTAACCCTTTCAATCACAAAGGGAGAACACTATTTATTTTTTCCACAATGCTGAGTTAGCTAAAAGAAGTCATATAAAAGATGTCAATACTGTCAAATGCCATTACACTTCGTTGTAATACTCTGGAAGGAAAGAGGCTCCAAACTTGATCTAGGACTTTTTATTCAACATAAGATATTCTTTTGGCTTTTCCAGTCCCCTTACATAAGGCATCATAAATGATGCACTTGTAGATTGAAAGAACCACAGAATCCCTCAGCTGAATGTTTGTTGTGCTTATAGAGTAGCTCCCTCTACCCTATTCAGGGCAAAAACATGTAGTGTATCATAAGAAGCCATATCAACTGCAAACAATCATTCCTGTTGAAGGATGACCTACCACAGTATCTTGATCTTTCTGGTATAACACTAGAAAGCTACCTAGTCAAAACCTAATTTCATCCTCCCTTATACAGTTCAAATAAAAATTTCACCAAAGGTTGCCAAATCCCAGTTTTCATCATGCTTTCTCTACCTGAGAAAACAGATGGATTTTACATTAGTCTCTAAAAAGAAGTGTATTTTTTTGAAACCAACACATACAAGTATCTAAATGCAATTTCTTCATCCACAAGAACTCTAGTCAGATTATATAAATTTCATCTGGGTAATGTATTTACATTGTTGACACTATTTATTTTGCTTCCAATGTCATAAATTGTTTTTTTGCATTTAGGATTTATCATAGATATGTAAGCCCTGCCAACATAGCCCCCCCAGCCTTCACGTGGGTTAAAAACTCCGGTAGACATTCATTAACTAAAAGACTGTTTTCATAGGAGAACTAATTGGCAAATTCCCTTTTACTCAATACTGTTTATCAGTACCATCTCCAGAAGATTGCTATTATTCCCTAGACTATTCCAAGGCAGCAGAGATGGTCTCAGAGACGATCCTGCTATTGGCAGTCACTAGGAATTTCAGCCTCTTAAGAACTGATATGTTCATCACAGAAATGGGGTTCAGCCTTACGTATCTGCTTTACAACTTGAAACACAATAAATTACAAGGTACAATATAGAAACAGACCAATGTACATGTGACAAAACCATAACTATGTGAACAGAGGGATGAAGAAGATCCATTAAAACACAATCTGTTGCCTGATGCTACAGTATTCACCAAAGAAACAGCCTCATGTAGAAATTAGAGACTACTTTCATTTTGCTTTCCTCTGAGTGACCTGAACCAAGGAATAGAAAAGACAAGCATACCTAGTGCTGAAGGAAATCATGCTAGTAGATGGTGTATTCTGAAGCTGTTCAAAATCTACTGAAGCTTGATTAAACATTATGCAACAATAATCATCAAGTGCAAAACTATGAGTTTTCTAGCCATGCAATAAAACTTTAAATAGCACATTACTCAGTGCCAAAATACCCTTAAATCCTGCTCTAGTGAACAGATTAAACACGATTCATGACTATGCATCCCCTTTTTTCCTCCCCTCAAACATCTTTAGGACTCGTGGGTTTTAGTCTGTAGATAAAACTATAGCCAGACAAAATGAGGGAGAAAGAGGATGAAATAAAAAATGTCCTTAATGTCTTACTTGGAAAAGCAGCCAAGGGCTCCCACAAAAGCATCCTACTTTGGGAGTGGGAAGGGTATCTCTCTGATGCAGCAGGTGGTGATGATGAACATGCCAATGCTGCTGCTCATGGTAAGGATGATGATTTTTGCATCCTGTCCCTTTGCCACTATATATATTTTCCATTGGGAAATGATTAAACTTACTGTTGGCTGTTCCCATTGATGATGCTATTTGTGCTGTGTAGAGTACATTAACACAGTGCAACTGTTGTACACTGATTCGTCACTAAACATCTATGTACATATATAAATAGATAATACTTATCAAGCATTTAAATTATAATTATCGACTTTGTTACGTACTAGGTTATGGGAGGTAAAGACCTGCTGGGGAGAGGCAATTCTTATAGCATCATATCTGCTCCCATGAAGATCCTCTGTAGCAACACTACTGGTGTTTGCCAGTGCAAGGCCATGAGAAAAATAAACCAAGAATAACAGCATGAGAGCTATAAGAGAAAATACTTTAAGAGAGGCTCTGGAAAATGTTGCCTTAGTGGCTTCGGAGTCCTTAGCATTAGTAACATTAAGGCATTACTGTACCTTAGGCATTGTGCAACATCATAGCAGTATAACAAACTGAAACAGGATATTTCCTTATATATTATAAAGGCTATTGGTAAATTACAAAGATTATTAATATTGCCACCATTTCTCAGGCTTACATTCCTTTTGAAAACATTACCCTTCTTTTAAAGTGAAGGATGTCTAGTCTCCTTGGGCAAGCTTGTTGAAGAAAGGGTTGTTCTTCTTACTAGCAATGTCAAATTTAGAGTGCCTATCATTAAGAAAAAAATAAAAATCAAGGATTAATACTAGGGAATTCAGGTTGCTGAATGTATAGGGTTACAGCACAATATACTCCTATATTACTGGAGTAAATTTGGAATGACTCTTCCTGTCCTTAATGAGATAATAGCCTGTCCCTGGCACAGGAACACATGATAATAAAAACAACTTTGGTAAGTGGTAAATGCAGAAAAAATACAGTCCTGATATTTACCTACTGTGGAAAAAATATTCCAATTTCTTTGGTACCAGCTCCTTGAATGTTCAGCTATGTGACAGTAAAGGCTTAGTAACTACTCAACAACAGGAGAAAAAGTTAGCAAGCTTTTGAAGAAATAGCTTGTCCTGAAAATAAATCATATGCTTTGATTACACTCATGGAATGATTACATTGCCATTTTTGTAAGATAATTTTTCTTCCAAATAGTAAAGCCACAATTGTAATCCTGCCACAACTGTAAATACAAATCTATACTTAGATATTTATATTTCCAAGTAATTATGCAAGCAACCATGTTGAAAAAAAATTCACTACGGAAACTGGCCTAACAAGTCTCTCAGAAATGTTTTAGTCATTTCTGAAATATGTTTAATTCTGAAAAATTGTTGTATCCTCTTTAAATTGTCAGATCTAAATGTAAAACACTTTTTTCTGCATCTTTGAAGATAACATCCCACAGAATTTTCATTCTCCATTCTCAAGCCTTCAACACAAGACAGGCTAGGAACTTCAAGTGGCTACAGCGTTCCTCTCCCCACTTCTATCAGCATCTGCAGGTGGCATGTCTTCCCCCAGCAGACATTGCTTTTATGCACCAGCTTCATTCTTAACATTCCCTATTTGAATTCTGATTGGAGACTGTACCAAAAGCACTGTGCCCAATCAAGATTATAAAAGAAACTTTATAATAGAATCCAAACTAACAGATGGGCTGTGTTTCTTTCTATTTGTTTATATATATGTATACAGTAAATATGAAACATAGGATTACATGAAAAAAATTCTAATGTATTTATGCAAGAGTCAACTTGTTTATAGATGTAGATTTTTTATTTTTTTTATTTTAAACCAGAAAATAAATGCTGTATTTAGCTGTCAGAAATCTCCAGTTTGCCAAGAGAACGAATAGACTGCAAGGAAGTTTTCTGGTATAGTATCTCCAAGAAGCAGAGATACTAGATGAAAAATTTTCCATTTACAAAAAACACCAGATGAACTACACTGCTGAAAAGTAAGAACCTTGGATGATATGTCAACAAGAAGTTACACAATGCAAAAACCAAAAAAAAAAAAAAACCACCCCAAAACAAAAACAACTTAAATTTATTAGATTTGATGGCTTTTGAAAACCTTAATAGCCTGTTGCCATCCAAGGCAGAGGAGTGGCTCTTTCCTGGAGGAGGTCAAACACAAAATCTTGGTAGGGTGCAGGATGTCTCAGGGAGCGACCAAAATTATGCTGAAATTTGCTGACCAGTCCTGGAGTAGTGACATGATGATTCCAAGCAATCTTTAGGCTATCCTTCTATCAAAGCACTGCTCAGTATCTGAATTATCAAATAAATAAAGTATTTGAAATATTTACTTTCCATTTTCTTCAGACTAGTATGTTCCAATTCTCTGAGTCTCAGAGCTGATTCTCCTGCAAACTAGATCTGTCAGGCAGTAATTACCATGCTCACACGCTCATCTCTTTCCTCTATAAAGAGGAGGATGTTCAGCTCAATAACAGTTTAGTTCTGGTAGTGTGTGTTTCTATCATGGTCTTCTCTTACACCAGTGGACACTGGATTTGGTCTATATCCATAAGATTTATCTGATACAAAGGCCTTAAGAAAGACTGTGTTTACCATGCCCAAAGACAAATATACAAAGAAGTACTAGATTGAAATGTGGGATTTGGTGTTGCATTAGATGTGGAGAGGAGAATATGGCTGCTTGAATCAAGAGCTTGTGGTGTTGGGAGGTCAAGTTTCCTATTTGGTGAAAATTGTCAAACAGTTTCTGGCAAAAATTCTTGGCTTTAAGTTTCTAAGAGTGAGGGAGCTCTTTGCATTAAATTACTTGTACAAAAAGCTTTCTAGAATGGGACAGACTCTGTTACAAGGAAATAGTGATTGTGTTCCTTCTGGACTGTATTTGTAAGACTGGTCTTGATATGAACTGTTTGAAAGTATGATAAAACACATTCATCTTGACTTGAATCTGCTCCCTAAGGCAGTGGAGAGAGTTAAATTAATTTAAAGAGAATTTTTAAAGAAGGTATAGATTTTTCTCTTCTACTGCATTGCATCTAGGGGTGGGGTGTGGGGGGATGGAGTTGAAATACCCAACACCCCTATGTTTTCTGGAACAAAAATTTTATGCTAGGAAAAAAACAACCATTCAATGTCCTATGCATGTATGTGAGAACAAGCAGCAGTACTCTATGCTCCTGGGACTGGCTCCCATCCAGATGCTTGCTTACATTGCAAGGGGGAGCAGGTGGCATCTTTGTACGATCTCCAATTTCAGATTGCATGTTATCTTTAGGGCAGCTTTAGATTCTAGCCAGTGCTCTGTGGGAGCCTATTGGCACACACCATCTGCTAGAAACACTGGAACAGCCTGGTTTGGTCCTGTTCTCTGGTTGAGGTGGTGGTGGAGGTGCGACAATGGGGGCTGGTACAGGTGCTTGAGGTGGTGGTGGTGGTGGTTGATGTGGGGCTGTGGGGGTTGGTGTGGCCGAGCCACCTGGAGTAACTGGTGTTGG
>JAVSBS010010329.1:86570-133195 GCA_033124195.1 Coracias cyanogaster
ATTCCTCACCTTCCCTCCTCCACTGTGTGCAACTTCAAATGAGCTATTGACAGGAGACCACAAATTGAGATCTGCCAATGGCAATCTGACTCTAAATCAGGTCTTCTGAGTTGTGCTTTGAAGAAGTATTCTAGCACTGAAGAGCATTTTTAACTCTAGGACTGTGCTGTGATACTATATTACCTTCTAAATAACTTTTTTTACAGTCTGAGAGAGTATAATAGTTTTAGCCTCTTTCAGTGTTGGTGATGTGCTGTATATCTATAATCACTCTTTTCATCTAGAATTTCTTTGTCCCCCATGCTCTTTGGGATTAGAAGCAGAATGGAACGCAGGTTAAAAAGGCAAAACAAAACTTGCATGCCACCACAGGTTTGTAGTGACAACTGCATGAAGGTGTTCTATATTTCATTCTCTGGTCCTTGATGAATTGCTCCTCTATTTGGTTCACTATTTCATTGTTGCTGAACACCAAGCTGACACTTCCACAGGACCATCCATGGATTTCTTTTTCTGAGTGACAATAGTTGATCTAATCACTGTGTATCATGGTTGGATTGATTTCCCCATCACACCTGTGCGGCATGACTTTGAAGCTGCTGATGTTGAATTCCATCAGATAAGGGCTCCTGGTCTCTGCAAGAACCTTTGAGGACTGGCCAAGGAAACTTAGAAGTCACCAGTCAGGGAATAGAATTATTTTGTCTTTTAAGTTGCTGGCTTTTGCTGTATTGCTTTAATCTCGTCACACCTTTGTGGAGTGGTGGGGGTTTTTTTTGTTTTTTTTTTTTTTTTTCCTTTTTGTCTAAAAGAATGAATAGAGAGCAGACTAGATTAAACAGTGCTAGCTGTTCACTTCTTGGAGTTTATAGGTACTACTGTATTGGTGAAAAATGATAAAGTTAACTCCTGAGTCCAGAACAGGTCTGAGGTTCTATAAGCCTAGGCAGTGTTCCACCCTGGTGTGACTACATGGTATAGGGGTTAGGGCAGAGTAAATGGCCATCCAGCTTGGAAAGAAGAAGGACCAAATGCATGTCTCTGGGCATCAACCCTCTTAGAAATGCCTGCAATGCTCTACACAAGTAGAGAAGTCTTAAATCATTAAATAACTGTAATAACTTCATTAGGCCTCAGTGAAAATGTAGGACAACACGGCAAGAAGCTAAATATTGCTGTTACTGCTAATGTATTTTTAAAAGTTCTTAATTTTGTTGTGCTTTCTCATTGTGTGTGTTACCTAGCCAACCCAGTGCCACAGGCTAATATTTTCATTAGTATTTCTATTTATCTTCAGTAAAAATTAGTTACATCTGAAAAAGCTTGTGCACAGGATACATATAAACTGTGTCCTGGTGTTGGCAATTCTGTTGTTCATGCTTGTTAACCATACTGTAGCCTTAGGGCTCTCATGCTGACTCTGTTAAACATAAAGTGCTGTAACTCACAGAGCACTGTTTGTTAGGCCTTCAAACTTATCTTTCCAAATATTTCTACTAGTTTTACTGTGTTCTTTACCTTGAAGCAGTTCTACAACCAACACTCCTTCACTTGTGCATTTCCTTCTTTTCCTCATTCTTGTTCTTTCTGAAATGTTAATAAAGCAATGGGAAACAGCTCAAAAAGAGGCAATATTATATATGCACACTGGTAATATCCATGTAAAGTGTTTCAACAGTTCTACCTATAATGGGGAAGGCAGAGGGACAAGTACAGAAAATAGGATAAAATGCCTTATGGTGAAAGTGCATAGCAGGTCCAGGAGGAGCAACTGAGGTCTGCAAACAGCTTTATTCCAGCAACGCTGGTCTTTCAGTAGCGAAAATTCAAACTCAACTTTTGTTAAATGTAGTTAAATAATGTGCATTGATTCTCAAATGAAAGTGCATCAGTAATAGTAGTTTGATTAGCGGTCATTGGGACCAGCTATAAGGTGGGAGAGTGCCAGCACACTTCATGTGCCTTCCATGCCAATTCATGGGAACTCTGGATAACAGAGCTTGGGAACTTAGCAGTAAATGTACAAGCAGCTTGCTGTAGTTATCATAGCTCAACTACTATAGATACCTCCAACATGTTAGTGCCTGAAGATGTTGCTGTTTGCTCAGCCATGTGCTCTGCCTCACCCAAGGCAAGGTTGGGATCTGCTGAGTCAGGAAGGAGGATAAGGAAGGAGCAAAGATGGGCAGGATGTGAAAGGCTTTGTGGTGAGCTGTGTGGAATTAGGACTAGAGGAAAGAGATATGGTGTTGAGGTCCTGACAGGATGGCAAAATTTGCCATCAGGGAAAGGAAGAGACTGGAAATCAATCTTGAGGGCAAGGTTTGCGTAGACAGAGTTTAAATACCAGTTGCAGAGTAACAGAAGAGGCTTCTGCCTCTCAGTGCTATGTGAGGCTTTTAATCTAAGACCATTCCTGTTTCCACATCTGTCATTCTTATTTCTACACAACAAAAGAAAGAAATTAGTGCAGCTGGTATGCTTTATTTGGAACTGTTTGTAACTTGTAAGAAAGTTTTAGGGAGTCTTCCATTGCATAGCACTATAGATTAGACTTAAATCTGCTCAACCCTGTGTTATACTGCACCCTCTGGAAGCAGATGTTGATATGTCCTACTGAACAGATTTCATGTTACAATGTGGATATGCAGTTTTGCTAGCAGTACGTATGTCAGGACATTCAGAAATGGCTAGTGACGTGGAAACCTTCATTGTCTGAGTCTTCAGTTTTGACTGGGAACTTGGTAAACAGTTGTGATTCAAAAAATTAATAAAGAAAATAATAATTGTAAAAATCCTTGTTTTAAAAGAAATAGTGCTTAGTAAGACACTTTTGGAGGGGGACACAATGTTTGGGGCTCATGTGACATCAGTTGCTTTTTGAAATCCCTGACTCCTGGTTTCTAAACTGACAAGATACTGAATAAGTGAAATCCTTAAAGGAAAACGTCTGTCAGAGAAATCTTGTAGCTTCCCCCTATAGGAAGATGTTTTAAATGTGAAACTTCTCCTTCAAACACTTTGTGTGAGAGCTGCTTAAAAAAGAAAAAGTTGAGGTAATACTGCTGTCTAGAACATACTTCAACCTTTCAGTTCTTGGTACGCTGCTGTCCGTGCATGAGATCCTGCACTCTCTCAGAACAGCAGTGGAAGGCTGAATGTATGTCCATTTATATGCATTGAAGAATTTAGTCACAGGCAACACAGACAGTTATGTAAAATATATCCTGGGGAAAGGTATTATGGTGTAACTCTTCTCATGATGAAACTCTTTAAATAAAAAATTAAAATGTTTAGTTGAATCTTGTTGGTGATAGTGAGCTCTGTATTTCTCTCCATGAACTCCAGAATCCTTTAATCTTTTGCATTTGCTGCAATTGCACCTACTTCAAAGCGTTGCTGCAGGCATTGGAAAGGGTCCTGGCACTCGGTGGGAATGGGGGGGGAGATGTGAAATTCTGTCATCACTTGGAAACTGCAGCCATTTCTGAAGTACCAGTGTGATCTATCTTTACAAAAGGGCAGCAGCATTATAAAACCCATTTGGGAATGTAGGGTAACCTGTCTGTATTGGCTGTAGTTTTGAAAATAGTTTTTTTTTAAAAAAAAAAACCTCAACTCTTTACACTGAGAAGCTCTTGACAAATTATCTAAGGACAGCTCTGAATATAGTATGGTAGTGATGGCTGGATGTCTGTACAGATTAAATGCCATTCTGTCTTATAGTGTAGAAACTAACTGTATAAGATGAACCATGGATACAATCCAGCCACTGACGTGGAGTCTGGTGATACTAGAATTTAGCACAGGGTCTTCTTGGGGAAGAGATGAAGAAGAGGGAGTGAAAGTTAATTTGAAGAGGTAGAGCTGTATTAGTTTTTAATAAGAAAGATCATCTGAATTTTAGCTGTCATCAGTTGTCTGTCAACTGATCTTTTAAGAACAAAAATCTACTTTAAGGTGTGTTAAGTTTTAGGTGAGCTAACTTAGTGTGATGGAAGCTGAGAGTGGTGATGCCTTGTATGAAGTCAATTCTATGCTACCAATATCAGTAGGAACAGTATGTCAAACCTGCTGACTGCTGCGAGTATGATCAAGCCTGTAATGTAAATATTTGTCCTCGTTCAAGACTGCTATATTTGAAAGAATACACAAAAAAAGCATGTTATTCACAGATACCTTGGTTTCATATTGGCTCATGTTTCGGAAAAAAGATTCAGATATAAAAGTCTCAATCATTAATGCATCTGCTTACACTGTATATGCTTTAACATATACAGCTGCTGCTTTGACTTGCAAAACTACAAGATACTGCTTTTCATTGAAGCAGTGTAATTGTGGAAGAAGCTGTAAGGTTTTTATAGTATTCAGATTGTGTTTTATTTTAAAGACCATATCAAAAGCATTCTACAATTAAGTTTCAAAAGAATTAGGGGCTATAATACATTTCAAGCTGCCACTGTCGTAAAGAATTACAGTTCTTGGAGAAAAAAGTGACTAAACTGTTCCAAAGTGAAATCTAAGTGCACTATAGTTTTTGTTAAGCGCACTTAAGTTATGAATTCATATGGTGCTAGGAAGAGAAGGTAATTTCCAACGTGCTTTCTAGTTGGAGAAATCTATTTTTAGGTTGGTTTTTGTGTGGCGTGGGTTGCTTTTTTTTTTTAATTGTCAGTGAGTTCTCAAATAAGCCATACCACAATTCTCTCAGTAGAAGTTGAATCAGTTCAAAGATGTCTTTTGTGGATAAGATACATTTTAAGATAATGTTCAGGCTTCTAAGTTTTGATGTATTACTGCAATAACTTTGTTAGTTCTTAATGAGTGCTACATGTCCATGCTCCTAGTTAACACACACCATAATGTCAAGGGAAGAAGACCTATTTCCAAATTAAAGCTAGGAGAAACATGAGTCATAGTGTCCAGAAGTTGCTTTTTAAAATTAGAATAGCACATTCTATGATTGATAAAGTAACTTTACCTCCAATGTTTAATTACTCTTGGAAAGGAACGAACTAGACTGCACTTTGATCTGTACTTAATAAGCTTGGTCTTGGTTCCCACTTCCTTCTGTTATATGAAAGATCAAAGGACACTTAAATGTGAGACCTTCTTGGATTTTGCATGTTTAATGTGATGTTGTTTTGGTTTTGGTTCTGGAGACAGTGATGTTTCCTCAGGGCAATAAACTCTGAATAGGTAGCTGTTATTGAGCCTTTGTGATAACCATTCTGTGTTAAAGTTATAGATGCCCAAACAGGACATAATCTGTTCATACTGTATGACTTCTCTTAGCCCAGTTGGTTGGCAAAGATCAAACCAGACAGATAAACAAAAGAAATCCAGCAAAATTCAACTGATATATTGCCTGGTGGTTTATAAAAGTACGTTTGGAACGTGTCCAGAGAAGGGCCATGAGGATGATCAGAGGGCTGGAGCACCTGTCCTGTGAAGACAGACTGAGAGAGTTGGGGTTATTCAGTCTGGAGAAGAGAAGGCTCCAAGAAGACCTTACTGTGGCCTTCCAGTTTCTTAAGGGGGCCTATAAGAAAGCTGGTGAGGGACTTTTTTAGGATGTTGACTAGGGGGAACAGATCAAAACTCTAGAGGTAGGTAGGTTTAGATTAGATGTTAGGAAGAAGTTCTTCGCCATGAGGGTGGTGAGACACTGGAACAGGTTGCCCAGAGAGGTGGTGGAAGCCCCATCCCTCCAGGTTTTTAAGGCCAGGTTGGATGGGGCTCTGAGCAACCTGATCCAGAGGAAGGTGTCCCCTGCCCATGGTATGGGGGTTGGAACTAGGTTATCTTTAAGGTCCCTTCCAATCCTGACAACTCCATGATTCTGTAATCTTTCTCTACAGAGACTGTAAAATCCATAGACTATCTATAGTAACCTTGGTCAAAAAATAGTAAATCCTGTACAAAAAAAAATGACGACACAACATGGCCAATGCTGACATGATTAATTTATGTATATTGCCAGACATGACATCATTCACAAGGAACACGTGTTCCTTCTAATTAATCTTGAATAGAACACAACTCCTTACCTGCCCAGGCAAGAACAGATTAAGAATTATTGTACATCTGCACAGTAAAAGATCAGTCTGTCATATTCATTCCAACTTTCTGCATAGATGCTTTTACAAGTATTGTAATTGCAATATTAGTGTTGAGTTTTTAATGGTGTGATTAAAATGTTTTAACTGTTGTACGTTACTCCACAAACATTCTATTACATAACCATAAGCAACATAACAATGTTTTTGTTGCATGGTTATTTGAATAATGGAATTAATAAGTTGAGAACTCCACAGGTAACAATAAAGATATGGGGGAAACTGTGTTTAAAAAATAAATTGAACTCCTCTTGTTTTTAACCTTACTTAATATATGCACGTCATCTACAATTATTATAGACACACACATCCATAATTAGGATTGTTGCTAAAATTATGTTTCTCTTATGTTTTCTGCATGTTTCACTTTGTTCAGTAGGATATAAGGTAAAAAATAAGTTGGTCTGGAACGACTGGGGAGTTAGATAACTAAAGGAAAAAAATTACAAATATGATTTTAATAGCTGTTCATATTTGGTTTTCCTTTTCCTTTTTAGTATCCCCTGATTGTTGCATTTTGATAAGAACTGCTTACTTTCTTTCCCCAAAGCTGCAAAACCTAATCTTATTGGACTGTAGGCAGGGTATTGGAAGAATCTAAGAAATATCAGTGTTCTAGGTTTTGCTAATATGCACTGTATCTATAAAACAGTCAATGGCAGGCTGATTCTGCAAGCTCAGCAGTCCTAATCTGGGCTAATATTCAGCTGTGAGACCACCTGGGAATTCTGGGTATTGTAGGCATAAACCAAGAGGTCAAAATCAAACTTTTGTAAAATATTACACCACAGATTCTGCTGATGAGCAGGAAGACTTCATTTGGTATCATCACTGCTGCTGAGCTGACAGATGGGAATAAAAACCCACAAAGAGCCCTTCCCGTCCCCTCAGTGAAGGCTTTCTGTTGATCTGTGAATAGCTAATCACACCGAGAAAGCAGCACTCTGTAGTTGCCTCTTTTTGGGCTAATGATACCATGCATTATCTGTCCATGAAAGTAAAAAAAGCTTTGAGGGAAGCCAAAAAATACTCCTTTGTATTTTTCTCATGAAACAGTGTAGGACAGAGATTACCAAAAGACAGATAAGAAAAGGGAAGTGTGGACTCTGTGGCTGAAAATCAAGCCTGGAACTTGGGTTTTGCCTGTTCCATCTTAATGAGTGGTTTTGAAGCAGAATTGTTCTGGGGAAGAGCTGATAATATAAAAATATATATCAGCTAGGTTTGGTTTTGCTGCAAATATAAAGCGGGAACAAAAAGGAAAAAGAAATAAGTAACAACTGTAGGACTCCTAGGAGCCAAATTTTCTGTTTCTGCAACTGTCTTAGCATTCTGAACAAATACTATCTTCTGAAAGTCTGGTATTCCTGTGTATTGTTGTAGCTAATTTGTCCCATCTTTTTCATATTATTTTATGACCTTCTCATAAAGTGTATTTTTTAACTTTGAAAATAGTGAGGTGTAGCTTTTCTATGATCCACTTTTAAATGGCATTTTTTGCAGATTTACCAGGTGATTTGTGCCGAGAAAAAAAGTTGTTTTTCTGTTATTTTCGTAGAGTTGAGTGATGTCTCTCCTCTCTTGATAATTTATGACCTGAGAAGATATTTAATTTTTTTCAGAAGGTCTGGAAGGCAAAGATTAAATTTCACTAAGGTCTAATCAGATTTTCATAAAGCTGAGCCAGAAAATGAGGTTGCTTCCCTGTCTTCATTTTTTAAAAATTTGCAGGTTTTTTTTTTTATAATGCATCTCTGACTTCCCTCATCTGGTGGTGACACACCAGTAGTCACAAGATTCAGCCTCCTTTTCAAGAGAGTGGACGAGGAGGCTGCTGAGGAGCTCAGTGCAACAACAAAGTTGTTTCTCGTGTTCTCCTAAGATTTTTGTAACAACTTTCCATGTCTGAACATAGAAGAGGAGGGCATATGAGTTCTTGGCTGATCCTGCCGATTTTCCTAGTATAACTACAGCGGTGCCCTGTAAACATCTCAAGAAAAAGAGTATTGTAGCAGAAAGGAATAGCTAACAGAAGATCTATGTAACATTCATAGGCTGACTATAGGCAGGTTCACTGCTATGAAAGTTTTCCAGGTCATTGTAACATGCAACACAGGTCAGCTTCTCTAGGTTCAGCACTTAGAGTAGCAAAAGGTCTGTGCTTTTGGAGTGCAAGTCTTTCACATTACCAGTCAGATAAACAGCAGGAGGCAGTACCTGTGTAGACTGCTAATTTGTTGATTGTCCATTAGAAATACTTTACAATTTGCAGTTTTCTTCAGTCCTACCCTTTGCCACTGAGATAACAGATAAGAAGTGTGAGGTGCTGGCTTCCCTCAGGTCCATGGCACAGCTCCCACCTCCTTCAGGAGAGCTAATTTTGGTTTTCCCTTCTCCTAGTCCTCTGCTTTTCCCCTTTTTCTTGTTGTGGGTTTTTCTTTTTCTCTCTTTTTCCCTTTCTGCTAAAGGATTTCTCTAATGCAAGCAGAAAAGGGATAGTGGTGTGTATTTTCTCAGGGTACTCACTGAGTGCAACAGTGATGAATAAAGAGGTTATGGGAGCCAAATATACGATAAATAACTTCTTGGAATGTAGTTAATGACCACTTTGACAAGCTGTCTATGTGCATGGGATTTCTGGGTGGATGGATAAAACGAATATGCAATGGAAACAAAGAACAGAAGGGAGAACTTAAAGATAAAACATCTTTTGGTGTTTTGTTGTTTGTTTTTATTTTGTTTTTTTTTTTTTCCCCAAAGATTACTGTGTCCCAGGTACTTTATGGAAAATCATATCAATTGAGTAACGTTGTCACTAAGTCTATAAACTTGCTGCTAAAGATATGAAGAGAAAGAATGAAAAGATCTATCTTGTAATGCTGAGGCCAAAAGTCCACCTGTATGCTCTTTGCTAGTGTTCAGTACTGAATTATTTGCCCCCTTGAGGTATGAGAGCCAAACTTTATTTACAGATTGCACCTATTGAAAACCAAAAAATGTTACTTTTCTAGGAATGAGTCCTCACATCTGTACACTCAGATGACAAGCGTATCACCCAGGGGTGTGCTTGTGATAGCTGTCCTGTCTAGGAGAGCTCAGTGTGACGCACGGCACCAGGCAGGCAGAACTACAGGGTGTGGCAGAAGAGCCCCTGAGATCCAGTGTTAACATCCACTCTGCCCTTTTCAGCTGAGCACATTTATGGGAGCTGCTTGTGCTATTAACTGACCTGCATCTTAATGTTTGTTTCCATCCCCATTCTTCAAATACTTTAAGATTAAAATTATGAACAAACCAGCCTGGTAAAGTTGGCTGATTTCAACTTTATTAATGAAGGCAGATCTAATGTTCTCTGACAAATTGTTTCAGAGAAACTGTCTTGTGAAATACAGTATCTGCCAGTTTCTTAATACCGAACTATATTCCTATTAGGACAGAGTGTTAATGATTCAGTAGAAAATACAATGCTTGGTGCAGAGTGAATCTGAAATAATTTAGCACAGTTGATTGTTAACCGAGCTAACTATCCTGCGAGCGCATCGGCTGCCATCTGTCCATTTACTCAACAGCCCTGTTGGGGGGGAAAAAAATATCTTGAGAGTTGGCAGTGGTCCAGTTTGCCGCAGGTCTGCTTTCTAGTGTTTTTGTAACAGATGTTGTGCCACATGCCCAAAGCTGCTGCCTGTAAGCTGCTGTGTGTTCAGATTTTTAATTTTGGGGGTGCCTGACTGTCTTTGACATAAGATTTGCATTTATCTTAGCAGCCCGTTATGGGCTGCCTTTTCTTATAATGATAATCTGATGTAAGTGCCAGAGCCAAAATCTGTAGGCCTCTGTCACAAGTTATCTGATTACTTCAGTGGACATAGGATTGGACCCTTACTTGCCAATTGTTAATGTTTTTAATCTTTTTGATTTAATTCTGTGTATTTAAAAGTATAGCATTTATAAAATGCTTACTATGGCATTAGTGATCCCTCAACTTTGCACTGTGGTTTTAAGGAAATGAGTGGCTCCTGATTATCTGGGATGCCCTGGAAGTGTTCATGTACATAGACACCCTGCCTTTTATGCACAGACAAACTAGAAATTACACGAATTCTTCCTCTTCTGTTATCTTCCATATGTAACATTATTCCACCATAAGACTGTTGATCCTAAATGAATGTAAATCAGCCAAGGTGAGGTGAAGCTTTAGAAACTACTGTGTTTTTCAATTCAATGATTAAAATGCCTTGCTCCTCCTGTGAAGCTTGGTTGTTGTCAGAGTAGCGGGAGGGAATTATCATCTTCCTGCAGCAACCCCTGCTGCTGCTGATAGAAAAGATTTCTTCTTCTCTCCTTCCTTTTCATTAACAAAAGCAAAAGGAAAAAAAAAATAGGTCAATTAGGGAATGAAAGATCATTTATTTATGTACACTTCTTACATCTCATCCATTTCAAGGGGTTTGCTTATGAAACTGGTAACATCCATGGGATCTTTCTTCCATCCTAGTTTATATTTCCACTTTGTAGTGAACCGCCTGTATGATTTCTTGGAGAATGAAAAATAGTTTTTTTCTGTTCAGCTGTAAAAGCAACTGCCCATTGATTTTCTGCTGACTGTGTGTGTAAATAAAATATAGTACAAGAGGTGACGTATTTTATGTTAGGCATGGGAAACTTTCCAATCTGTGATTCATTTATCACCTTTCAATGGAAAACTTGTAGGTTGTTTCTTTAGCATGTGGCTTAACTTGCCTTTGTACATTGTCTGAGCTTCTTTGAGCTTAAAACATTTGATTCAGTCTCTGGTTTTTAAAATATTAACTAAAAGCGTACAAAACAAAAATGTGATTACAAGAAAATCTTCTTGATTAGTCTCTATTGTTCAGTCTGTTAAATGCCATTTGTCTTTCAGGGAAATGCATCCCATGTGTAGGGAATGCTGCTGGAGGGCAGCAGAACTGATATATTTAGAATATTCTGAATATTGGAAAAAGCCTTCATAATGTCTCTAACTAGAATACTGACTAGGTAGTTAATCACAATCTAAGATCTCAGGCTGAGAAATGGTGATCTCAGGCTGAGAAATGCTACTTGTTCCTGCTGTGTATGCAGACATCTGCTACTCCACAACAAACATCGCTCTTTCCAGAGGAGTATTAGCAAATGTTAAGAAGACAGGTATACAGTAAAAGTTTAATGCCTATGAAATGACCTGGAAGGCTGCAAATGTTTTAGCATACGGAATATACTTCAGAGTAATAAAGATGAGCATTCTAGAGTATTTATGATGATTAAAAAAAAAGGCAAACAAAACTGCTGCCATGTAGAAATAAAGAATTCAATTTACTGTTCCAACAATTCATGCTTTAGAAATGTACACACTATGGTTTACACAGGCATTAGCTGAACAAGGCAACAAATGTTTTTTGCTGTGAATAACATAAGAGGCAACGTATTTGTCTACAGCTGAAAAATGTGTAGTTGCTTTCCTGAAGGTTGGAAGTAATCTTTTATGCAGAACAAGAAACAGTTACAATACTGAGATGCCGGTAGAGAATGGACAGAAAGAATTCACTTAAGTCAGGTGAAGTTATGGGTTTTATCTGATGAAACGCCACACTTTTCTGTAACTACTAGCATAAGAATAGAGTTAAAATAAGTGGTAGCTATCAGAAGCATTTTGTTTTCCACACCATACATAGTTTAAGTTACATAAAAGCAAGTGCCTGCAGTATTTATCTAAAATATAGACAGCAAATTCTATAATAGTTGCATCAGGACAGTTTCTCTAGTTCTTACCTGTTTAATCCAGAGACAGATGTTGACAGTTCTGGAGCATAACTGTTTTTGCCAGTGCTTCAGGATGTGGCACAACTCTCTGCGTGCTGGGGATGCGTCGGTATAGATATTGAATCAGATCTGATAGTCGTACAAATAGTTTGCAAGACTAGCAATAAAAACAAAGAACTTGAAAGTTTGTAGAAATAAGGCTATGTAAAAGCCTTACATTTTAAAATCTCCTGTTTATTCTTCTAAAGTCAGGCACTCTCCATCTCCCTTGCCTTTTCTCCATTGCTTAGCAACACTCATGGGTGAACTTACTTAAAGCAGAGCTTTGTTCCCAGATGTGATTTCGGTAATATTTGCAGGCTCAACAGTTCTGAGATGTGAAAATCAACCCCCCCCGCCCCCATTAGCCTACTCCGTTAAATAGTCTCTCTTCTTCTCTCCTCCTGCACCCCAGGCATGTTTCAGGTTTTTTTTCTCTACTGTTTTGATCTAACCAAAAGTGATGTGGAAGGAAGGGGGAGGTTCAAATAAAGCTTTAATTATGGAGGACACTCATACAATATGTGCAACAAAGCTGCATGTTGGGCATAGAATTGGAGTATAAATGCAGAATGGGTCAAGAAAAGAACTGTTATTTCTCCCCACTCAATTTGATTTCTGAGGTTGAGATTGAATAAACAGTATTTCTTATGCCAACTGTTACATGCTGAATTGGTATGACCAAGTGCATATTATAATATAGCCTTGAATAATCATTTTAAGTTAGGAGAAGTTACAGCAGCTAATTGCTTCCTACATAGTTTCTCTGATTTTTGGCAACACAGTACACACATGAGCACTTCCTAGAAATGTTGGGATTGCCAGGCTAATCTGTATCTGTATTCAGTCCTATTTCTGGAGGATGATCTGGTTTATCCATTCTGTTTCTTCTTCCTTCCCCTGGCTGTTTTTCTGCAGTTCACAAAACTTTCATTTCTGGATGGGTTTTGTTGTGTGTGTTTTCTTCTGCAAGCCAGAAGATGTTAATGTAAGTCTCTTTGATCTTGGAGAGAAGCTAGATCACTCACAAAGGAGACTTCTGTAGAAGTGCAAACATTTCCATTGAAGTCTTTCTCAATTTATGTGCAGAACATTATGTTTATATGAAAGACTTATGTAAAAGCTGGTAGTAACTTCAAGAGTTGTAGTTTTTCAGTAGTGCTATGACCACATTGGTGATGTTTCATTGAAAATTCCCTGTGTTTTGAAATGGAAGATTTGCCAGTCATGGCAAAACCCTGGAGCTTTTGCCAGGCTTTTGTATTTGGGCATCTGTCATGAATTTTGAGGTGAGGCTGACATTCAGGTGAATTACCTACCTTGTGAAATCAGTAATTTTGGGTAGCACCTTGCTCAGAAGGAATGAGGTGTGCACTCACATGCTCCCGCAGCTCTAAAACAATGAACAAAATGAGCCACCTTATGAAAAGGCAGCGCATATACAATGCAATGGCGAATCTCTAGCATGTTTTGTATGATAGTCACAAAGATACTTGGAAAAGCCTACAGAATTTACAGTTCTCAAAGTCGTCATAGAAAATTTATCTGGATCTAGAATCTACTTGCCTTGGTTTGTCTGGATGGAAACCAAATGAAGTTCTGAGTAGTTGTGCATTCTCTCACTGGGTCTTATGTCACAGAATCATCATAGAATGGTCTGGGTTGGAAGGAACCCTAAAGATCACCTAGCTCAACCCCTTGGAGCTTTGAGGTAAGATTCTCTCAATAGGAGGTTGAATTAATGAAGGTCTCTGTATCCCCGTGAGAAGTAAACTTGAACAACTGTAGTACTGAAGAACTTTTTGATTCCTTATTCTGTCTCCTGTGTGCTAGCTGGTGTGTTCCTACCACTGCACCTTGTTTCCCCACTGAAAGTGTGTTATTCCCTTCAAAGTCTTTCATTGTAGCTGTGTAGTTTCTTCTGTGTTTGCTATTATGAGGAAACACCAAACAAAAAGAGGAAAAGAAAACCAGGACTGAGAAAGTAAGTTTATTCCTCTGTTGGGGAAAATTAAATTCTGTATCACTGATAAGATGTAAAAATGATACTGTGGGTTTTTTTGGGGTTTCTGTTTTTGTTTTGTTGTTTTGGTTTTTTCTATTATTTCATACACTTGTTGCTTAAATGCATACCTAGGAGTTGTTTCCGTGTGAGGCTCCTCAGGAGTTCTCCTTGTTACCACAGAATGTGGATGAAATATTTGCTTAGTGTTATATGTGCACAGGTAGTGTGCTTGGAGGTACTCTAGCACTTCCAGTCTCTTTTCCCTTGATTGCTTCCATCCCCGAGCTTTTATGTTACTGACAGATAATAGCGCTTCTCTTAGCGCAACTCACTCTGTATTGCGTTCCTTATGAGCAAGGCAACCCTTCTTCCCGTCCCCCCACCCCAAATCTTCAGGCGTGTATTTTCAAACAGTGTAATAAATTGCAGAGAATTCCAAGTGTGCAACAATCCTGTAAGATTCTAATATCCAGTGGTATTCCTGTATTCCTTTACTTAGTTTTCCTACAAATGACGGATTAAATTTAAGAATAGAAGCTATAAATCACATCATGGTGGAAACCATCTCTAGCTTTACTTTGCAGGCAGAGCATATGATGAATGTGATTGTTACTAGTGCGAAATGTGTTAGTGCCTCAGAAAAGCGCAGAAAGGCACATAGTGCATGGAAATCCTTGTACTGTACTTGCGTATTGAGACATTTTGTTGCACTGCAGAACCGAGTTGCATGTGCCTATCTTTGCTTCTATTATCTTGGAGTATGTAGTTAGAAGTCATATGGAAGCTGAAGATGATAGTCTCTGACTCTGAAGAAAAACTGTGCATTTATTTTCTATACAGTGTAATTCTACCCCATTTCTCTGTCACTGAATGTGCAGTCAGCAGAATGTCTGAATCTTTTTCTCCTCTCATCTCTTTAAGTGAAAGCTACTTTTTCAAGAGTTAATTGAAGACTGGAGATACCACTTGCTGCAGCGTACTATAGTCTGAATTTGGTCTAAACAGCAAAGGATAAGTAAAAGGGCTACTCTGTGTTGCTCTCCCAGTCTTTTCGTAGAAGTGGTTTTCAAAGTGAGGTGTTAAGTAGTCTTTGGACCACAGTGTCCTCTTATCTACCTGAACAGCTTCAGGAGTTATGATGTTTGTATATGAAATCTCATAAAGCCAAAGAGAGCTGTTAATTGCTTGGTTACTCTCACAGCTTCTGATGCTTTGGAAGTGAAAATCACTATTATTGCTACTGGGCTTTGAAATTATTTTTTAGGTACTGTTTTGTTTTTTAGCAAGAATACATTAGGAATTGTACTGTTGGGCTTATCTGAATGACCAGTGGATCATTTTTGCAAATATCTATTCAACAATAAACCATCATTTGCTTAAAAGCAGATAAAGAATTTTTTTGTGTGTGTAATACAGCAGTTCAGCCAAATATGCGACTGAAAAATATACTGCAGCTCATTCTTACTGTCTTTCTAACCTCTTCAAACTACTTGAACTATGGGTCAGTGTGAAACCTAGTCGTGGTTTTGCAGGAAGCCATGCAACTGGTGGAACTGTTTCTCCATTATAACAATCCAGGGTAATGCCAGAACTTCACAAAATACTTTATACCGTTAGGTAGGATTAAGTATAGTGGTGGTGATAAGGCTGAAAACACATCCCATTGCCTTTCATGTTCAAAGCACTTAAGAAAAAAAAAATCTAATTAATCTGTAGCACAACTAGATTAAATATTCCAGGTGGTTCTCCAGCTCAATTGCTGTCATTATCAGCACTTTTCAGGTGACAGGGTATCCTGCCTTTACTCTTTAAAGTCCTGCATTGAAATTCTGCTGACTTTGCCATGCTGGCAGAAACCCTGAAAAACATTACTTTCACCTGGAATAAAACTAAAAGCTTGACTTAAAGCATGTGTCCAAAAAGGTGTGAAAAACTAGGGCTGGAAAAATGGAGAAACTTGAGTCCTGTTGTCTAAGTGTCCTTGAGGACTGTACTGCAGTATCACTTTTGTTCTTTGTACTAAGGGGTTGGATTAAGCAGGCCCTTAAAATTATAGCTGGGAACCAAGATGACACATTTTTTTTTGAGGAGGATCCCAAACACCTAGGCTGTAACCTATGCTTGTTATACCAGGTGTTTCCAAAACCTCTTTCAATTTTGGGACTCCATTGCTGCTGTCAGCATTTGTCAGCATGTCTCAAAAGACATGCTCCCTTCCCCTGGTTTTTTTCTATGCAAAACTGTGAATTTGCAAGTTAGTTGGGCAAATCAAACCCATGGGTTATTTTGGCTTATTTTTCTCCTTTAGAGAAGGCACTATTTACGTGGAACTCCTTTTTTGCTGAGTTCTAGCACATGGTGCTGTCATGTTGTAAACTTTCCAACTGTCTCGCCCTCCTGACTCACTACTTTTCATATCTTGTCTTTATCTGAGTTCTTGAACTTTATGAGAGTAAATATGCAATGTTTGTGTGCAGCTGAGGACAGAGGGAGGGCTTAGACTGAGCAGAATCAAGTGTTACTCTAAGTGGTGTGTAATAACTGTAAAGCAGATTTGCTGTTACAGACATCAGCCTTTGTGCTGCACACACAAAAGTCTCCCCTATGACATATAAAAGTGAAACATTTAACTTCGTGTTTGCAGGCAGTTATAGAGAAAAGGTAGGAAACGATGCTGATCTTTCCTTGTTTCTTTGTTTTAAAATTGAACAGCCAGTAAGTGTGATGTGAAATCCTTGAGTAAGCTGCTTCTGTTATTAAGTTACTTGTGTTATTAACTTATTATTTCAGAACGTTAACTCTTCTATAATGGAGCTTTTGCATGTTGTTTAAATAACCCCGCTAGGCGACTGTGCCATTTCCTATTGTAACCACCCCCCTTTAGCGCCGGTGCTGGGTAGTTTGGGATGGGTGCTGGGAGCAGCGGTGGAGCCCTCGTGTGGCTCGCTCAGTAGGTGCACCTTCACGGGAGCGGGCTAAGGAGGTAGGACGCCCTGGGCCAAATCTTATAAGGATTCCACGCTATTAGTGTTATAAAGTCATTGCAAAATCTTGACCGTTTGCCAGTTAAGAGCTCAGTACTTGGTGCAGACAATTCTGCTTCTGTGCATGTGTTCTGCTTGTGCTTCTGTTTCATTTAACCCACTCCCTGTAGCTCTAAGGAAGAGGGTAGAGACAAGTGAAACGTACCCAACAGTTTGGGCCCCAATACTACAAGTTCTTAGACACTTACCAAATTTTAATTGCAAACAGTTGCATTTATCTTATTCCGCAAGCTATTTTTTTTTTTTTTGTCTAAGAGCTTTTAAAAATTGGGGCTTGAAGGGATGATCTTGCTTTATTGCAATAGATGGTTTTGTCAGACTTCAGTGGGAGCAGGAGTGAACCTTAAACAGGTAAGTTGTTTTGGTTTTTCCTAATGTGGCTGCTTTAATAAAGGCATATTGTCTCATCAATTTTTAAGCTAAACTCCCTATAGCAATCAAAGAAGAGTTCTGCTGAAAAATCAATTTTACAGTATGACCCATAGGTACTACATGTCTTACAAGATTGAACCGCTCTCTTTGTAATTTTGGCCTCTTCCCTGCCTCTCCCTTTATTTTATTAAAACAAAGCAAAGCATGTGTTATCTCTTTGGAGTACCTATTTAAGCATGCCATCTGATGGCTGAAACTGCTTCATTTCCTTTGGCTGTGGAGGATAAGTTAGCTCCACGTGAAGTTTTACCTCCTGCAGACACCAGAATAGTATGTGAAATATTTACCATTTTAATTGTGTGAGGCTTCATTGAAAACCTTATTTTCCTTGCCATGTGTCATTTAGAGAGACAGTGCTGAACTACTGCTGAAAATGGGAGCCCTGGCAGACAGAGAGTATGGCACTTGTTTAACAAAGAGCAGCGTGCAGCCTCCACATATACGATAATGCTTAAGGCTATATAATTCCATTTTCTTCTGTAGATTTTGTTTCATTGCTTTAGTGTCTGTAGCACACAGGCTTTTAGTATTCAAGAGAAAAAATTTCAAAGCCTACCTAATGCATTGTCATGTGCAGGATAATTTAGGTTTTGCATAATGGGTGTTTACTTTTTTAACCTAAATGTGATATGCAAAGAATATAAACTCTTCAAAAAAAAACAACCTAAAAGCAATCAACCATGAAACAAAACCCCCCCTCCGTTTTTATGTTATCACTGTTCATACATGTTTTTAAGTATTGCAGTTTTTTTTAATTTCTGATCCAGAGAAAAACTACTTTTCCATACAGACTCTACTATTAGTTCAATTAGATGATGCTTTTCATGATACTGTGAAAGAAATGCATCCTCCGGGCTAAATCATTAATTTTTGCTTAATCACCATATTGGGAAATTTTGACTTTTTCACATGGGTGAAAAACAGCTTTCCATGGCAAATTTGTTTCTCATACTGCACCCCCCACCCTGTAGTCATGAAAGAAAATCTGATAGGAAAAGAAGGTATTTACTATTTGTATAAATTAAATTTTTCATTGCTCCACCTAATAGCTCATTTCGGTTGTCTCAAGAGCATTCACCCATGTGAAAAGCTACAATAGCTTAATTATCTGAAAATGTGGATTCAGTGGGGTTTTTTGCCTTGTAACTTATTTCCCCTGCCCCCCCCTTCCCCCCAACCCAGTGATGAGGGTTTTTATTTTGTAGGACTATAGCATACTATAGTATGTGTTTTCATTAAACTACATAATGTTGAACATAAATTAACACATCGCTTCTCTAGACCAAATCCAGAATGTTTCTGTAACTTACCTTTGTGTATTGTCTGGACCATGTACAGTTTACAAGTGCAAGACTCTTAACTCATTCAGAATCAGCAGAAATTATAGGGTAAACAAACTTTACCTGTATTCCAGCAAGAATACTGATGCAGCATTTATGAATGACAATGTCAGTCTACATCCATCACTGACAGGAATTTTCTTCAGTGCATACCTGTGCATAGCTGTAGACTAAACAAAATTATATATGTGATCTACAGCTAAGGTAGAAATGTGCTGGAAAACACTCAAAGCTCTAAGAGCTATTGTACAGTGTTTCAGTGGCAGGTTGAGCCACCTTGCTTTGTGTGCAGACTTCAAAATTACTTTTCTCCTTTTCCTGGGGAAGTTGGGGTGTCAGTAACTTTTTGTCATATTTTTTTCGAGTCAAATAACACAACACATCACATTTTCCTGCTTTGAGAATAACTATATGAAAACTCAGTGGCAATAGGGGAAAAGAACAATTTTATTTCTATATACATAAATGATTACGTTATTTCTGATTTTGCTTAAACTAAGAAGAATCAAGCATCCAGGTAAATTGGAAGCTTCAAGCAGTGCATGTGGTGTGGCTTGTGTGAGAACATGTTTACATGCAGATCTCTTCAGTATTTAAAAGAATAGGGAAATGTCTACAACTGGGATTTTGTATAGAAAGGGGATGTAGAGACAGAACCAAGAAATGTATCACTATTCCCTGAAAAGACATTAGGTGCAGTCCATGCAGCAAAGGCCAAGCATAACAGAATGTTATCATTATAAACAATTCAGTAGTCTGTAAGAGCTCTGCTAGCTACCAGCACACACCTTCACCTGCCTTCCCCTTGAACTGGAGACAAGTTGCGCAAATACTGTCACATCCATTTGTGTTGAGGTAATTAGTCATTAAAGCTGTGATCACAGAGGGGAAGCTGAGGACAGAGTACCTTCTTTATGTGCTCCCGCCTTTTCTGACTGAGGATGTGCCAGGGAGGTTGATATGTGCTGCCTGGTGCTCAGGATACCCATGTTGTGCCAAAACTGGAGAAGGTGCCCAAAGAACCCGTGTGGGGTTTTGTTTTCATTTCATATGCTTATTCAAGAAAGTGCAGGGAAATTTGGGGGAACATCTAAAGTACTTCAAGTATTTAAAATAAATCTGTTTGTGTAAAATAAGGCATAGCAATAAAAGGTTTGTTTTCAGTCTTTGTGGGGTATGTTGTAGTTTCAGATTGGTGTTTACTGCTGTTGTCATGTGGCAGCTTTGCCCAAATAAGATCCATGGACCATGGCTTCTAGTTCAGCTCCTCTGAGGCGTTTTTAGTGCTGTATAATGACAATTCTCATAATTGTGAATTTGTACTGTGGCAAGTCATTTAACCAACATGAGAGATAAGAGGTTGTTGGGCAAGGAGAGACCTTGTGTGTCTCTCTGTTATCAAACATAACAAGGATGTTCCAGGAAACCTGTGATGAAGACCAAGCTGCCAATTACCATTGCAGTATTCAAGAGTTTCTCTTGTATTAATTTCTCAGTGATTTTCCTCATCCAAAGAAACACCCATATCTTAGAGCAAACAAACAAACAAAAACTCCAACTTCTGTGTAGCCTTTTGAGTGTCTCTTTGTGCTTTTGTGTCAATGTAATCGAGGCTGTCATACCAGGTACCAGGCACTTCTTCCTGGACTAAGCTTATGGGAAGTTCTTCAAATTACTAGTTAGTACCAGTCATTCTTAAGGTGTCAGACTTTATGCTATGGTTACAGTGGTAACATAAAAAGAAATCAAAGGCAAAATAGTGTTACTTTGAAATGGGGACTAAGTGCAGATTTGAAGTGTTATTTTGTTCAAAGAAAATTAATCTGGAGCTTCACACTCTTGTCACTGGTATTTCAGTAACTTACTTTCACACTGTTCAATGTCTACTTTTTGGTCTTAGCCTTGCAACTGATTCTGGGGTTACTGCTACTTTTGTTAATCTCTTCCACCATGAAGCTATATAGAATCATTCAGGTTGGAAAAGACCCTTGAGATCGAGTCCAACCATCAACCCTACTCTACAAAGTTCTCACCTAAACCATATCCCCCAGTATATATATACTGGTGCTTTGGGTGAGAATTAAATACTTCAGTTGATAAAAATATTTTTGTAGTAAAGTAGTCGTAGTTGACCAGTACGATCAAGTTTTGCAATTTAGTTAACCACTTTGGTCTATACCAAGGTCCTGGAAATAGTAGATTCTGTTTTAGAGCAACTGAATGGGCAAAATGTGTGTTACAGTCAACGGAGGCTGAAGGGCTTGGATCTTCTGAATACCAGCTGTACTTAAGTGGCTAGTCATAGGCATTCAGGTTTAAAATGTATCAGTTTAACTTTGTCATAAAAGTGATCTGTGTGAAAAGATCATCAGAAATAAGAGAAAGGGGATGCACAGCAGTCCTATGAATAGAGGTATCACCGTTACTAATAAGTATGTTGGCAAAGCAACTTTGGGTAGGAAAAGTTGGCAAGATTGAAAAAGATGTAAAGAATAATCTTTGGGCAATGTGGTTAGAGGTGGAATGCCTTTGAAAGTGTATCAGGCTAGTAAAGCATTGGTTATAAAACTGGATACAGCATTTCATAGGAAACTATCTTGCTGATTTAGAGGACAAGAAAGGACAAAGCAGGAGAGGAAGTGAGACCAGAAAAAAAATGAAATCTGTGGACTTTAAAGACACTAATCCAAAGAGTTTTAATACTTGATTTAAAAAAAGAATAAATCCTTTTGTTATTACCCGAAACATTGTGTTCTTTCACTACTTAGTATTTTTCCTGCTTTTATTGAAGTACTGTCTTTGAACACTATGAAAGTTTTGTATATAGGGACCAGCTAGCTTATGGGATTTCCAGAATGGCTGGAAGTAATCTTATGGTAGTAATACAAATATCCATGCTATAGGAGGTGCCGTTATCAGCTAACATTGATGAAGAGGTTCATACTGTGTAGTGTGCAGGAATAAACTCTAATTCCTTGGCTTGCCAGAACCTATCAGAGTGTAAACTGTGTAGCCGTGTATCGGTAACTGTACAACATCCCTGCCTTTCAGTGATGAGACAATTTGATTTGTGATTGACATGAGTTGTAACAGTGATAATTGTAACAGAAGTTCAGAAGGTTTTATGCATATATGTACACACTTTAAACACACAAATCAAAGAATAATTATTGTAACACTTTGGAAACAGAAGATAGAAGTCCATATAATAATGCACACATTTCAGCAAGATGTGTAAAACATCTGCAATTATGAATGAATGGACTCGTTATTCTGCCATGTGCTCACTGTACTGAACAGAAAGTAAAAATAAATCTGAGACACTTCTATAATTTCCTTTTTCATCAAGAATCTACATCTGGAATCCTCATGGAATCTTTCAGAATACTCAACAATGTAAAATGATCTGCCTGACTAATACAACTATTACATTACATTGGTTATGGCTTGCTTATGGTTTAATTGTTGTAGCCTCTGTAACTTTAGCTACAGGAATGGGGAGATACTGATCTCTGTCAGATGACAGATATTAACCTTTTGTTAACCCAGATCCTTATCTTCTGAAGAAGGTCCTTTCTTTTTTTAAAAAAAGAGTGGTCTTTCTCCCAGGCTGCTATTATCAAAGACCTCAAATTGAAATATTTTTTTTAGCCTTTAACAAGTTGTATGAATTTATTGGTTTTCATATTAAATACTCCTGAAAAAACATGAAGGTGTTACATTGTTATAAAGATCTGCTACATTTTCATCTTGAAATTCTGTTTAGCTTTGAGCCAAATGAATAATCCTGAAATAGCTTTCTCTGCTTCCCGTCAGACGCACACTTTCATAGTGCAGAAAGCAGCAGGAGGCCACATGCTTGTTTGGAGTCATGCTCATAAATATAAAATTGAACTGGACGCTACTTTCAGAGTGAAGGATGAATACTAATAGATTGCACACAAATTGGTCTCTGCTGCTTACAGAGTCCGTAGCAAGAGGTCTACTAACTGCCAAGCAAAGAGAACTATATTGTGATGTAAGGCTGTGTCTTCCAGCAGTTTAGATGTTTTGTGCAAGTGTAGTACTAAGAAAAAGTTTCCAGGATACTTCATGACAAATTCATAGGCAAGGTTCTTCTAGAGAATGGAGGAGTTATCTTCGGATTTAAGGCTGTGGAGCGCTTTTTTGTCCAGTACTTGGTGCTGGGAATTTGAGCAGGGATTTGAATCATTACTTTGTGTTGCTGAACCTAGCATAGCTTACAAAGCATATATTTTTCTCAGTATTGAGGCTTGTGATATGTTCCAAGGTCAGCACAGTCTAATTACAACATTAGTTGTCTATAAGGATGACTGAGCATCTGGTCTCAAGCTGGAGAACTAACTAGTCATATGGATAACTTCATACTACTTATGTACTGTTCAGTGTTATTAATTGTATTTCACAACATGTGAACTGTGAATTCTGCTCTTGGAGGAGTATAAGTAAATGCAGAAAGAGGCAAAAAGATTTGCCTTAGGTCATAGGCTAAGTGCAACTGAATAGAAGAGCTTCTAACATCAGATTTCCCATCACTGTTTATTTAGATTTGGTTCCTAGCCCATCTGGGGATTAGATAAGAATTTCTTCAAAGTTAACTTGATTTTTAGCTGTATAAATTATTTTTTGTTGTGTAAATGTAGATTGAAAGAGACTTGGATTTACCGGGGAGATTATGGGAATGTTAGTCCTGTATGGTGTGCTGTGTGAGGTCTTGATTTTATGATGAAATATAGTGACGCAGCTTCCTAGACCGTCCTGCTTCAGGATGCCCGCTGTATCTTCTGCCATTTGGGGAAGAAGCCTGAATTTAACTTTAGGCTCTTTCCTCTCCAGCCTTGGGAACCCACCCTGAAAAACCACCCAGCTGTAAGAGAAGTTGGTACATGGCTGTGGTGTATGAAAACTGATGTATTAGCCAATATTATTGAGGCACTTTTTAAAAAAGAAAGCTTAATGGCTGCAAATAGATAACAGCAGTGACCTGAACAAGAATTTCACTTATTGGATACTGTGTCCCAGGCTAGTATTTCAAAAGCTGTGATGCTGCTGTGTCTGTGCTGTCAGTGAACTCTTATCCAATTGAGTAAAAACTGCTTCAAGACACTGTTTGCATGACTCAAAAAATCTCTCTGTGTGTGATAGCTCTGCTCTCTAGCATAAGCTGAAATGCAGTTTCTGTATGCAGACTTGTCAAGGTTTGAACTGTAGGTACTGATTTAAACTTGTGTTGCAGAAATCAAAATGGAAGGTGAAGGGTTGAAGAATAATTATAATTTGTGTTGTTTCTTAGTACTAGGATCTATGTGCGTTGAGCTTTGTGGAACAGTTCATACTGAGTCTACCAGTTCATTGTGAGCACTCAGAGAATACTAAATGTTGTTGCCTTCCTTTTCTCAACCAGAAAACTGCCCTTGTCTCATAGTGAAAGAGAAGGTGAAGATAGTCGTATGAAGAGGTGTAGGTGAAAAGCTTCTGTGAAGTATTGCAATTGTAAAGATGAAAGAGGTATATAAAGGGAAATCCACTTTTAATGCTAAAAATTTGAAAAGAAGAAAGGAAAATATTGGAATTATTTTGTTATTTTACAGTTGGTTTACCTGCTTGGTGTGGCAAGGGAATAGCCTTAGACCTAGATGAATTCAAAAGGACAGCAAATCAGACTGCACATATTAACAAAGTCTCTCTGGTGGAAATAAGTCTCCAGAGAAAAGAACTACTTGGAGAATTTTCACCCTTTAACAAGATAAAAAGATAATTAGGATGGGTTTCAAATTTAAATAAGCTGACATGTGGAAATGTGGTCACACAGTGAGAAATTAAAGCCCTGTGAGAAGTGTGCCTGAAGTTCATATTTTAATGAGAATTTTTCTGACACTTGAGAAGACATTCCCCACT
This sequence comes from Coracias cyanogaster, assembly GCA_033124195.1. NCBI lineage: Eukaryota > Metazoa > Chordata > Aves > Coraciiformes > Coraciidae > Coracias > Coracias cyanogaster. Next base: position 111,247 of record JAVSBS010010329.1, read on the forward strand.
TTTAAGATTCCACAGAAGAGCTCTGATCAAACAGGACTGAGATAAGGCCTGTCCTGAAGGAACAGTAGACATAGATCAGATTAAGTTGCTTATTCAGAAGAGCTCTTGAATTATCTCAATATACGTTAAGTGTCTACAAAGCTTTTCTGATTTAGGTAAGAGGCCCTTATTTAGGGTAATATACTTAATGAATGATGCAATAAAAATTGATGTCAAAATCTTCATAAGCATAGATGAATTGTTACCTTGTTTTCTTAAAGAAGAACTCATCTAACCTCTTTATACCTATGTAAAACTGTGTGGAAAGTCCTTCAAATAACAGACATGATTGGAATTACTTCCTGTTACGTGGTTTGGGTACAAGATCTGATATGCTTGTTGAGGTGAAGACACACCCACCCCGAGTGGGTTTACTTCTGATGTGCATTTTTAATGCTGTTTTATCTAGTTAAGAGCTCTAATGGATGATAGAGTTGGTGGTCTGTGCTATTTGGCAATAATTATTTTAATTTTAATAACTGCTTTCCTTTATGACCGCAATAAGCAATTTCAAAGATGCGGTGGTTTAGAATATGAAAACAATTATACATATTGTCACCATTTGTCTCCACTGAGCTGTCTTATTTATGCCCTTCAAATGTGCTTGTCTCTCTACACAGCATTTCACCGAGACCTGTGGATTTGAAACTTTGTGACAACCTAGCTTTTGGTGATCTTTCCTTTGTGGCAAATGTTTAATGTGTGCGAGGGGGAGGAAGTTTCTTCCAAAAATGTGTCAGGAGTTCAAAGATGAATAGTTCTATGGATGAAAGCTCCTTTGGGATAATTGAATTTTGTGGTGGTTAAAAATAAACTATGCAGTAATTTGTAGAAAAAGGTGAGAAGTATTCATCCAGTAAGAGTGGCAAAACCTGTATGTCTTAACTCACTGAATTGCAGCAGAAAGAAAGCATTCACCAAAGGTTTGACCTAAAGTCTGCTAATTCAGTTAGAAAATTCCTGATAATTAAAATCTGTACCAGATGGTGGATACTGAGGAAGGGTGAAGGCAGCAAATGTGACTGGAGGCCTGATTTGTGGTTCCAAACGCTGAAACTGAGGATTGATCCAGGCTGTTTGCTGACATGGGTTAGAGTCTAACAGTGTGTTATATGCACAGCTGTCTGTAACCACAACAGCTGCAGAAGGTGTGTATTTTGGGGGAAATCTTTGGCCTTAGCTTGGAGACTTTGATAAGGCAGAGAAACAAGAGTCGAAATTGTAGTAGTAAAGGCTGCACTGAGGAAGTGATGCACTTTATGTTAGAAGTAATATTTAACTTTATGTTCAGTTAGACTAACTTCTCAATTTAGACTAAATTTTTCTCCCACCTCTTAGATAACTCTGTGTACCTGTAAGATAGGCTTAATACGAGACTGTCAGTACCTGGTCAGTCAGTTGTCTTCATCCAAGTGGCCATTTTGTCCCCACAAGGTTTATAAATGCAATAACCGTCCTTGGATCTACTGTTGATTTATAATGTAGCTTCCCTGTTGGAAGGGGTGAGTCTTGAAGAAGTGCTTAATGAAAAAACTACTTTTGATGTATGTACAATCCAGTCAAAAATCGCCAGTGAGAATACCATAGGTATTGGACTTAAAACACATTTGTTCTTAAAGAAGTGAAGCTTATGTTTGTCTCCTGTATGTGTATTTATAAAAGGTGTATTATGAAAGGTTTCCTTGTGTATTTTTTTCTGTTTAATTTTGTACATTTTTGGTAACTATGGCACAAGAGCTTAAGAGGTAATTCTAAGCACTGTTCTGGCTGGGAATTACCTATATTTTGCTTTCAGTGAGACAGAAAAAGGCCCTGTTTGGCAAATAAGCAATATTTATGCATCTGTCTGTCACCCATAAATACCTGGATAAATGATAAAGTATGACTAGCTAAAGAGCATATAATATTCGGTGATTCTGTACTAGAATAGTTTGTGATTGTCACAGTCCTCCAGTCTTATTTCTTCACATGTGACTGAAGATTTTATTTGGTTTTTTTTTCTGATTAATGAATCTGCACTCAACTGCAAGCAGTCACCAGGGCTTCTAGGGAAGCTTTGTAACATGTCTGTGGGCTTTTAATACTTCACCGGACAAAAAGAACTGATAACTTGCCTGACATTAAAATAGTCTGTCTTTGCTTGTGTTACCCAAGGTACATTCCCGGGCTTTGCTTTTTGTGAAGGTACAAGTTATCCTTTAAAAAATTCAGGTCAGAAAAGTAATGACATAGCTTTAAATATTAAATAGTAGTATTGACTTCTCCAGCCTCTTCCTTCTGCCTTACACAAGTGAACATGGAGTAGGGTGTTGGCCTGAGCTGATGCATAATACCAGAGTGGTCTGGAAAAAGACTTGCAGGAGGCTGACTGTGTTGTGCTGAATATGTCCTCTGGTTTGTTTCTTGTTTGTTTGTTTTCGTTTCTTTGGAAGTTTTTGGTTTTTTTTTTCAGAGAAACTTTTCCTTTTTTGTTTAGAGTGATCCCGAAACAGATGTTGCCTTTCATTGTGCTTTTTCACAAGTGTGTAGCTGCCATTTTCTTTTCCGTGAAATATGTGCAGGATTGAAATGGATTATTGCTTTCCTTTAACTTTGGTTGCACTAAATATCAGTGTGCTATATGCAACGTTAGCAAACTGCAGCCTAAATCCGTAGGTGGCAACCACCTCAAAAATCACTCCAGAATGGTTGCTGATGTTCAATGGGGAGATTCAGTACTTAGTGGAGGACTCCAATTCCGGGGAAAACCTTGGAAGGTCCTTCATAGTTCTTGATAAGTTAAAATGCAAAAGAGGTTTCGGCTTGCCCTATGCTGCAAGGGAGAAATAAATGGTAGGGTTCTTTGGTAAGGTATAATTTCTTCATATCATTTCCTGATCTTTTTTTGACAATGAAATGCTAGAAAGCCATGAGAGGTGGCTTGAAAACACACAGGAAGTAAAAGTAGTAAAGATAAGATCGAACAGCAGAATCCTTGAAATCTTTACACAGGTGACTTATAAGTTAGGATCAAGAAATACTTTGGGTAAGATGATTTAGTCATACATGGGAAATTTTGAATGCTGTCATCTTGTCATCAGGCTCTATGAGACCCACTGTGTAGAATATCAAAGAAAAAGAACTTTATTCTGGAGTGTTTATAAAATCCTCATTATGAGAGACTAACAAACCATAGCAAAATAATCTGTATTCCAAACAATGGTTTAGCACTCTGAATATTCAATAAATAAGTTGTCTTTTTAATAGTTATTATGTTCAGTATCAATGGCTGACAACTGCTGTCACCCCATCGAATTGTGCTAAATCCTCCTAAACAAGACACCCTTGCAATAAAGCTTCACTTGTAATCATTTTTTGGCAAGAACATCTTACAATTGTTACTGTTCTAACTGCTCACACTCGCGTACAGCATGAGGTGCCAATGTTTTCAGTTCCAAGCACTAAAGATGTGGTGATAGAGAAGGCGAACCCTTATTAATTCTGAGAGATTTGCTTAATTGGGACACAATGTGAAGATTCTCAACAATAATAACAGATGATGGGTAATAAATAGGCACGGCAGGAGAGAGGCAGTTTCTAGTGTGAATTTCCCTTTGCTTCTGTTTAATTGCATTACAGACTGTGGGAAGTATCTGGAGTATGTGTTTTCTAGTTAATTTTTCTTGACTGCATCTATCTAGCTACTGCTCCTGGACATTTTAATGTTTGATAATACTCTATTTGCATATGACTACACATCTATAGCTGTCATTAGAACCAATTTACACACATGATTTGCTTCTTGAAGTGTCAACGTCTGAATTTTATCTAGAGACAGGAATAGGGTCAGGAAAGTTTAATTGATTGTATAATGCAATTGAAAAGGCTGGCAGGGATCTAGGGCAATTTTGGGACATCTGTCTTTGAGTCATCAAAAATAAAGCACATAACAGCTGTGATAACAGCAGGATTATGATTAGATATACAGCATTCACCATCCAATTGAACAAGGACTGGAAAACAAAGAGGAGGTAAATAAGTCAGTTTTGATAATGCTACAAGAATTTTTAATAGGTCCTTGGGGCTTTTTTTTACCTTTTACAAGTTTGTATGTAAATTGAACAGAAACAAACTTCTTTTTTTCCTAGTAAAAGCTTATGTGCATTCCTGAAAAAATTGAACTTGCTGCTGTTATGTAGCTAAATGTTGCATCCCACTTTTTACATTGTGTATTAGGTTAGCAATTTCTACTTCAAAAGTGCAGCTACTAGGCCCTGTTCAGGGTTTCTACTTAAAGGATCCATGAAACATTTGTGACTCATTCTCTTTATAACATGAAATCAGCCTTATCTGGGTACCTGTTATGTCTTGTTTACCTGTTATGCATATAACTTCAAGTAAAACAATTCCTTTGGAAACTGATATAGGGAGCTGTACTGTGCTCTTTCAAAAATGAAAACTTCTGTGATTCTTTTTTGAAACATGCCTATTATAAACAGGTATGCCTGCCCCCTTTTTATCTTATCTGCTTCAGGTTTTGGCCTGCATGGCATTTATGCTTCCATTATATTTATGTGCGCGTCACCTGACTTGAGACTGACACTGGTTTTAATGTATAAACTGCCAAATTCATACTGTGTGCACCTAAGAAGTACTTCAGTAAGTCTTCCAAAGATGGTCAGTTTGCAATCTGAGATTTTCTTAGTTGCAGAACTGATTATAAAACATGTGTTAACTATTAATGTGATAAATTACTTCATATACGTTCTAGTTAAGTGTGTAATTTGATAAAATTTGAAGATAGGAAAGGTATCTAGTTATACAAACTTATTCTAGAACAATTTTTGTTTCTAACTTTTGGATGCAATTTAGTCAAACTTGGTTGTATGACTTTAGAACTGAACACATATTTTATACTCTAGTCACCATATGATGAAAAAATAATAAATCTGAGGAAAAATGCATAACTTCAGCATTCATTAAGCTTTCCACTTAAACTTTAATTTGTGAAAATTGGACACATAAGTAATGATACTTCCAAATTTAAAGCAGTGATTTTTACTTCTGTCGGTATGAAAAGTCATTATGCTGCAGTAACATAGGGAAAACTACAGAATGCTTGCAAAAATATGTAGCCCAGAGCTGCTTTCTTGTCCACAGAAGATTGTTTGGTTACAAATGCTTTTTACAATCAAGCTAGAAGACTGAGATCGGTTGAGTGGCTAAGATATTCTCTGGCTGTGTAACTCCACGCTATACTATTGGCTTTGCAAGAAGGTTTTTGTTTCTGAGATTTCTCAGCAACTGCCCCATGTGGTATAAAGCAACTTGGAGCCTTGGAATCTGTCACTTATTTTGGATATCCAAATCACTGCTTCGTTTAGAAGTATGTTTTGGCACAGAAAAGCACCAACTGCAGAGAAGTATGCGTTTTATGCCAACTAGTTTTTTCTGCCCATAAGTGTCAGCACACTAACAATCATGTCATAATCAGTGTTTAGCAGATGCACTATTGTTTTAATTCCTGCAGGCTCTGTAGAGTTTTCTCTCAGATCTTTCATATGAACATAACACCCTCATTTACTGCAGCAAGTGCATGTAAGATTTTTGCAAGGCAAAAATATATGCTGCTTTACTGATAGCTAATAAAAGTGATTATCTAATCAGTGGCCTTCGAAAGATATTGAAGTAGTGTGTCTCAAACAATAATTAAGAATGGATATCATGCAATAATATGGCAAAACACTGTAAGAGCCACTGTTGGTTAGTTTTTATTGTAGTAATTAAAATCTGTATGTTCTTGACTGGTCTGTCATCTGCTAGTCAGGAGTAGTTTTCTAGTTCAATTGAACTAAACAGTGTGCTTAGTGCTGCTCTGATCCTGAACTACAGCAAAAATGAGTGGTTCACTAGTCTTTTTGAAATGAAAATGAAACTGCATATGGGAAGTATTAAACATATGAGAAGTAGTAAAGTATGCCTAAAATTTTGCCCATAGAGCTAACATAATGCTAGGCGATGCTGACATCAGCAATTTGCCTTAACAATATATGAATGTACAAGTTTGTTTGCCTTGATGATGAGGATTAATATTATGGGGAACATATAAGAGGGAAAGGCACATTCTCCTACCTTAGCTCTAGTCTGATTTTTCAAGGTGGTATAAAATATTATCAACCTGAATAAAAGCACCCGTATCAGTTATATTAGTGTAAGCAGAGGAAACGTGTGGAAGTAGAAATGGTAGTAAACTTCTCAGGCTGAGAAGTACCTGGGATTCATCCAGTTTGAAAAATCTATCACAAGGTCTTAGAGGTAGCAGAATTTTGCTTACCACCTGCTGTCTTCAGATCTTTCTTACATACTAGGGCTTCTGTGCAGCTAAAGCCAAGGATGTTCTGGAATACGAGATGTGGACAACTGCTGACTTAATAAATATTTGCTAGGCCTGCTGTGAGTCTGGTTGGCATGTCATAGTACTAGTAAAGACAGAGAAAGAGGTGGTTTTTTGAAGATGGAGCTGAAATGTTTTGGGTGTATTAGGAAACAATGCAGGAAATCAAATTAAAGCATGTGCAGCTTTGTGCAAAGCCGAGTTCAGTCAGAGGGGACGGGGTGATGGGTGCATAGCATTTGGAGAAAATAAGAATATTCTACAGAAAACACAGGGCTTCACTCGCGGTGCCTCAGCAAGAAGGAAGACTTCTCAAGAGGGAAATATTGGCATTTCCTACAGATCCAGAGGAATTTTCTCAATCTTCCAAGTAAGGAACTGCAACTTGAGCTTGTTTCCCTGGTCTGTATTTCAAGATCCTGTGCCAGCTAGGATCACCCAGTACTGAGGAGTGTTGTCTTAAAGCTGGTTTCCAAACTCTTCCTTCTTGCAGTGTGGTTCTGTGGGAGCTTGTTACAAATGGCTGTTCCCAGGACACAGCAGTTGATAAGGTATGGTTGTGCAGAGGGTGTCACAGAAAAGGTGATGTCGTGGGCATCTTCATTAGCTCTTTTTTATTCAGCTTTTCCCTTGCTTACAAGGAGGACAATTCCCTTATGTACATGTAGGGCTTAGTAATCTGTATCCCTTCAGCTGGTGTTAAAATTCTAGGTACTTTCTGGCAGTTCTCTCAAAACTGAAGCCTTTGCTTGTTGTAGGGGCCTAGTGTGTGATACAGTAAGAGAAAACCTATCACTCTTTACTATTCCAAGCTTCTTATTTCTTTAGATAGAGAGTGACTTCATGAAGGAACGCCTTCACTTCTTTGTAAAGGATTTGAAACTTAGCTCTATTCAATTTACCAAGCACATATGAATAGCAGATAATCAAATGATTTTGATTTTATTTCATGAAGTCTTGGGAAAGACTTAAAGTCCTAAATATGATTGACAGTTCTGTTCAAAATACAACAATTTTGATTCAAATCAAGGCTCATAAAAGGTGGCCGTGTTCTTGGCACAAGAACAAGACAACAGAATGAAAAATCATTTTGCTTGTGATATTTCTGGGCACATGAGGAACTTGCAATCTTCTGTTTCTTCAAGAGACCAAGGAAAACATTTAGGGTGATACAGCTGCAACTAGAGAGAATCTTGTTCCTCAAGTGGCTGGGAGCATAGATGGGGGTGCACAGGGTCGGTTGGTTGGCTTTTTTATTTTACTTTTATAGTTCTCATTTCCTGAGGACACTTAAATTTTTTCTAGAGAAGATACTGCATCGAATAAGTGTAGTAGTTTTACATACCCAAATGTTTTATGTGAATTATCTGGCAAAGCAGGATCAGAAGTCCTAAAATTAGAAGTGTTCACCTTCTCCTGTTTTGTTAAACCATGAATGAATGTGTGGTGTTGGTGTACTGGGACTTCTGTTTGTGCCAGCATAACTGGGAGCCTCAAAGTTATATTAGGTGCAAGTTTTTAACAATTAAAAACCTGAACCTTAACATTACTTCAAAACAGAAGCAATGTCAGTTTTTGCCCTAAAATAGATATGGTGCGGTGGGTTAACCTCAGCTGGCTGCCAGACTCAGATAAGATCTCACCCCCCTTCCTCAACAAGGCAGGAAGAGAAGAGAAGATGGACAAGCTCAGGGGTTGAGATAAGTGCAGTTTAATGATAAAAGCTAAAGGTTGCATATAGAAGCAAAGCAAAAAAAGGAAATTTATTCTCTACTTCCTATCAGCAGGCAGATGTCCAGCTGCTTCCTGGGAAGCAGGGCCCAGGTATAACTATTGTTTTGGAAGACATGTGCCTTGACCACAACTGCCCTCCCCCTGCCTCCTTTTGCTTAGGTTGTTATTGCTGAGCACAATGTCACAAGGTGAAGAATATCCTCCTGGTCAGTCTGGGTCACTGTCCACGCCATGTCCCCTCCCAGCCCTTTGCCTCTCACCAGCCTACTGGCCTTAGGGGAGCGAGGGTGAGGTTGGATAGAAAGCCTTGCTGCTGTGAGCACTGCTCAGCCACGGCCACAGCTCTTGTGCGTGCACAGCACTACTCTAGCCTCAGGTGCTAAGAACAGCACTACACGGAATGCTGTAAGGAAAGTTGACTCTGTTCCAGCCAGACCCAGCACAGATGGTATTGAAAGAAAAATACAAAATCTGAAAGATCCTGCTAATCAGATTTCATTTTCTCCTCCTTTCCTTACATCCACTGCAATGTTATTAATTTCCTATAAATTCACCTATGAGAATGTCCTCCTCTGGTCCTGAGCACCGTGGATCTAGAGGTAGGAGGACTGGTCAGGAAGCACCCTGTGCTTCACTGTCAATGCTGGTGGGGGTACTTGGTTGCATTGCAAGTATACGCCAGAGCAATTATGAGCATTTAGTAAGTTGTAGTTGTGAGTTAAACCTGATCAACAGTGAGGCCAGCAAATCTTAAAGGTGGCTTTTCCTGGGTATATTAGGCAGTTCTACCTTGAAGCCAAAACACAGGTACTCTGCTGCAACACTTAACTGGAAATAGAGTGCATGTGATTCTGTGTTTGTATGCATGACTTTCTCAGGAATGTACATAATGCGTATGTTTAGAATCTTGCAAAGCTGATGTGAGTTTGTAAATACAAGTGCAAAGAACAACAGTTCACAGTGCTATCTGGCTTGATTAGAAATCCATCCACAGGCTTGGTTTGCAAGCTGTGCTGGGAAGTAGACATTTACTGGGAATTTGGTCACTTTTATTTCTGAATCTTTCATGATCTAGACTCATGCAGATTATGCACTCTGCCTTTTCTGTTGAGCTTGAGAATGCAAGGTTTCTGAAAGGAATAAAATGTCTTGGCATGAGTTTCTCCGGTCCCTGTAGCACTAGTGCCAAAGAGCTTTCCTATATTTATGAAGATTAAAGCATCAACTGATTAGTGCAACACTTTGCAATTTGCATGAAGCTAGTGGTGGAGGACTCTTGTGGATTGAGAGTCTGATCTGACAGACGCTGCAATTGATGTAAAGACAAGCATTAGCACATGCCACTTATAAGTGCTCTAGCAGAGGAATAGTTCATTACAATCAATGGCTTTTCCACAAGTCGAATGTGCTGAAACAGGATAATTTTGACTGCTTTTACACTGTTTTTTGTGTGCAAGAGATTTGACAGAAAATGCTCAGCAACAAGCTGCTGCCTGCAGCCTGTAGCTAAAGCCAAATGCATTCCTTCTTGCCCTCTGAGGACCAGAGAGACGCTGTTGTTCTGGATATGAGATAGGATCAATTTTCATAGAGTGGGAAGAAGAAAATTTCAAAATGGGATTTGCAATTTGAATTCAATTTTTTCCAAGTGTCACTTTGACAGGGGGGTATTTCTAAGCAAGATACCTTATCTAATATCTAGGGCAAATTAAGCTACACACTGCAGTGGATGCTTTGTTTCCTCTACATGCAAGCTTTTGTAATTGTCTTTCCAGGTAATGCAGCTCAGGTATCCGAAGGACAGTGGACTGGGAAGAGCACCTCCAATACTGTGTGTACTAGAGCTGGCATAACAGTGCTAAAGTCTCAGAAGAGAGAGACCTTTAAATGCAGTGTTTTTCCCAGCTGGAGTGCCTAAATGTCTCTTGATTGCCAGGCTCTTGACAGCTTGCAGATAAGAGACAGAATGCACTTTTGAATAAAATAAAATGGCAGCTAAGCCACCTCTTCTCCCTTAGTACTGTAACTTTTACATGCTCTCAGACTATATAGACCGATTCTGTGCTTGAAACCTTGATCTTGTTTTAAAATATTTATTTCCTGAAACACCGCTTAGGCTTTATTTGACAACATAAGAGTTATTTTAAAACTCTGAATTGTACAGTGTCAGGTTTTCACTCATAAAAATTCAGTCCAAGACCTTTTTTTAAAAAAAAGTCTGAAGATACATAAAATGTACTGTTTGAAAATGGGAGGGGGAGAAAAAGAGCAATTAAAAATGTAAGAATAGAAGCTAATTATGAGCAATTCAGGCAGAGCTTTGTTTAGAAAATGTATCAGTATAAAATGGATAGGTGAATAGATTAGCACTGATTGCAGTTTTTACATATAATAGTCTCTTTTTCATGAGTAATCATTAGCAATTATAATGTAGGCTTTAAATCAGCCTGGGACAGGAGTGCACTGTAATATGAATACTAAATAATTGTACATACCCAGGCAGAAGAGGAAAATAACTTTGTGATTTGTTGATAAAATCCACAGTGCAAGTAATTCCTTGGACTGTTTGTCATTTGCTCTCTATTGCAGCTCTGGGTTCGATAATGCCAGCATTGAATGCAGAGGTTCATCACACGAATGGTTGTTACCTTGTGTTAGCTGGGAGTGGAAGTTGCAGTTATGCTTTTAAAGAAGTATGACTTAATGTAGTAATTACTGATATTATTAATTGCTAAGGGAAGAAAAAAATGATCCAGGAGATAAAGTGGCTAAAAGTAATGGTGTAACACACTACATAGTTGTAGTAGAACAAATGTCTTTGGAGGTTTTCTGTGCCATTTACTTTCCAAGTCTGAAGGTTTTGTGCATCAATAATTGTGCAGGACTGCATGGGGAAGACCTTATTGATGGTACTTGCTAATACCTGGGGTGCTGCATCTTTGACTGCTGAGAGTTTTATGAGTGCTAATGAGCAATAAAAAAACTTACCCTAGCTTGAATCTGCATTTCTAGTCAAGATTGTGACCCTCTTATTTTAAGTTCCTAATACTTTCCTGAAAAGTCTACATTTCTAAAGCATACACACCTGGCCAAGAATGAATGAAATGGTCCAGGTAACAGCACCAAGTGTTCTGTGAGAATGATAGGCACAGATTCAGTTTCTTGTTTCCTTGGATTTTTTAATAATGGTTTTTTGTGTGGTCTGGTTTGTTCCTTTTTTTTTTATGGCTTGTGCTTTCTGTCTGTACAACGATTAGTCCCTTGTCCCGTAACTTCACTTTTTGGCTAATTTTAACCAAACTAGACAGGTGAGTAGATGACTTCAAGAAGATAAGTTTCTAGAACCTTTGTCTAAATGGATGTCTGAGTAAGGAAGAAATTAGAGAAGTCTGGATCTTTATTCTGTTAGTAAAGAAAGTAGGAGAGTAAAGATGGTGGAAAGAGAAGGAAAACTGAGCAGGAGATTGTGGGAATAAACATCAACAATGCAAAAAAAGAGAAGTCTTTCAACTTCAATGACTGATATCCAGGCTTAAAAAAGGCTTTTGAATTAGGAGAGTAGGAGTCCTGGTTCGACAGCCCCCTAACATCATGTTGATGCTAAGTTATACCTCCTGATGTGTACTACATTTCTGGTTCCAAATACAACTCAGCTTTATTCCAGAGCTTTTCAGAACGTCTTGGATAGAGAAAAAAGCATAGCTTTTCTATATGCCCAAACAGAACCTGGAAGTAATGGGCTAGGAAATCCACATAAATCTATGATACATAGGATCAGCATAAAGCTGATATTCAGACATCTTCTTACTGTGTAGACTTCTGTGAGATGTAGAGGTTTCAGTGCCTTGAGAAACTAAGGAATACTCTAAAATACGATATCCAGCCAGGTACAGGTTCTCCACTTGCTTGTGCAGCCGTCCTTCCCTGCACTGCTTGGTGCAGCACCTTTTTTCATGTCACAGCATTGCCCCCCAGCATCCTCACCCTATATCTTTTCTTGTTGGCAGCATTGTAAATGCTAGTGAAGAAAGATAAGCTGCTGTTTCACCCTGGTGGTTAGTGAAAGGGTTCATCTCAGCAACAAAATCAAGATGGAATTTTGAGTTTGCCCCTTCTGTACTGAGCAGGGCTTTACAGGGTGTCAGCTACCCAAACTCAAGCCACACCCCTTTTACAAGTTTACACCTACATATTTAAGTAACAGTTCATACGAAGCATGCATGTATTTTATAGAGACAAAGTGTGGTGTGTTTTTTCAACTTCCAAATTGTATTGGGGAAAAATTTGAAGTTAAATCTTAAATATCCATTAAAAAAAAAAATACCAGCCATGAAAAAACAGAACATGTGGGGGAAAATAAAAATTAAAGCATCAGGACAAAACACAACAGTCTCATGCATGTGTGTGCAGTCTCTCCCCTCAGAGAGAGAAGGTTATTTGCTTATAAGACATGAAATCAGGTATGTGTGTGTGTATACATCTGCTTCTTGAAGGAGAATTAGTCAGTTAGTGCCTCCATGTTTTGATTTTTGTAGGTCTCAGTTACTTCTTTCCTCCCTGGAGAAGATTAACCTCCAGAAATATGGGAGAGGGAGACTGTATACTGCAGAAATCTACATTCTAATATGTTGGCTCTACCCTGAGGAAATGCCCTGCAGGTATAAAAACACCGCAGACATTATACTTGGCCTGTCCAAAATGAGTACTTCTCCTCCTAACAAGGTCTCCTTTCACATGAGTCCTACAGATTTCTATAAATAACTGTGTTTCTAATAGCCTGACCAACACACTCAAAAAAATGTTTTGGGAAATGTGGAATTAATTGCCTTCCTTCTCCCTATTTAGAGATTTCTAGGACTACTTCTCCCAGGTCTCTGTTAGAGGGACATGCTGTCATTCTTTACCCTGCAAGGGCTGACTTACCCACTATTTTTGCAACAACTTGGCTATTAGAACTGTATTAATATTTGACTTTAAAAAAGTTCGTCTTATTTTTCATTGACCTAAAACTTAAATCCACAAGCATTTAAACTTTAAATAAACTCCATCTGAAGATAAAGGGTTTGTTCCAGTTTTCATTAGTTCTTTTCATAGTTCAAAAGTAATGTCTTTTATTGGTGGGGTTTTTTTTGGTGATGACTGAAATCTATCAGAAAGTATTGAAGTAGAGCAATTAATCCTCTGCCCGGCACTGAAGTGTTAAAGCACTCATCTCTTCTGGCAGTGACTCAGAAAGTTGTGAATGACTCTGGTCCAGCCAAGTCTACCTATTCTAATGAACAAGTATTAGAGAACCATTTTTTGTGTTGCTCCTACAGCAGTGATGGTTAAACTGCTGTAGTTGTAAGTGTCCAAACATCTTGCGTGGATCAGCCCTTGAGGAAGTAGATGCAGAGGTAAACCCTGGCTGCTAGCACCTCTGGTGTTTTCTGAGTATTTAGTTATGCTCCTTGGTCACCTTTCTGAGCCTCCTGTTCTCATGGAACATGCTTTGGAGCACCAAGCTGATTGTTTTCTGCTCTCTGCATCTGCCTGCTTCCACTATCATTAGGTGCTAGCAGACAGGTCGTTGGAAGCCAGATCCAGTTACCCTCATTTTGGTCTAATAGCTTCTCACTCTTCACATACCCTGTGGGCATCAGTAACAGGACAGGGGAGTAAGGTGAAAACCAGTCAGATTTTGACAGCTTGCAGAAAGCCATGCTGACTCTGTCAGCTACATCTTTTACTTTTTAGTAAATGAATCAAGCCACTGTGGGATTGGAGCAATCTAATCCAAGCAAATTTTGAATCTTTTGCCTTTCCATTGGCTTTAAAGGAATTTGTGTCTATTCTTTTTGCTTTGTGCTATGCAAAAGGGCTTTAGCACTTGAAACAGTGATGCTTTATGAAGTGAAAGAAACAAAGGATACAGAGCAAAGTGAGATTGAGGAAAGAAGGGGTTTAACCCTTCCTTCCCACTAACTGCCTTCAATGTGACGTGAACAGTCCTGTTCCTCACCATTTGCCCAAGCAGCTCTGTGGTCTGTGAGCAGCTGCGGGAAGGCATTTGAGTACGAAAGAAACGATACATCAGGTGCTGAAGGAGAGGTTAAAATGTCTGTTTGCCCTGAGTCAGATAATAGTGTGTATATTACGGATAAACAGATGCACAGCTGTCCTTAATCTTTCATGCTTCTGTTTATATACAGCAATAAATGTGTTTCCTCAAATGTAAAGTTACTGTGCTCATTTAAACAAACATTATGTGTGTATGGGAAACCCTAGCCTTTATCTAGTCCATAAAGGCAATAAAGATTTTATTTTATCCTGCCACAGAGGAGCTTCTGGAAGACTAATCTCTTAGCCCTCCTTTAAGTTTTTGCACTGTCCCTTGAATAACCTTGTGGAAGGCTGAAACAAATGGAAATTCCTGTGTGAGCAAATAGCAATATGCAGTAAAATGAGGATTAAGCAGAATTCATGTCATTTCCCCAGTAATAGATTGCCATTAAGGAATGTGAGTAACAAGGCAAGCTCTCTGCCTGTGCCAAATCAAGGAAGTTGTGCCTGCCCTGACCCTCCTGTGTTTTTTCACCAGGGGATTGAGATTTAATTTCCCTCTATGATAGAGGTTTTTGACAGCTGGAATTTCTGTAGTGCTGGAGCTAAACACCTCTGAGAGCTCTCTCATTCGCACTTCTGTGGTATGTGCTGCCTGCACTTGCAGACAGGTTGGTTGGTTGTTTTTGTACTTGAATTCTGCTCACCTCCACATCTGGCTTGTCTGTGGTGAGCTGATAAGATATCAGTGTATCTAAAGGAGGAGCACGTGAGCGATCCCTCCTTGCGCTATTCTTCCCCTCCTGTGATTTGTAAGTGTTAAAGCACTCATCTGTTCTGGCAGTTAATGTATGCAGCCTCTCAATAGCTAATATCCTGTCATAGGCAGTGCAAACCGGCTTAATCTGGTTCACTGCTTTAGCAAGTAGTTGAGAAAATATAGGTGAAATGAAGAACTCCGCTCCTAGCTGGGAGTGTAGCGATTGCCCTGCTGCAGAGTGATACAGAAATTTTACATGGAAGACTGTGTCTGTAAAAGAAAGATCTATACTTTGTTGCTCACGACAGATTGGCCGTAGCTCTTTGTGTCACTCTGCAGCTCTGAAGTCTATTACTTTGCAATATGAACACTTATGTTTGAGGATTTAAAATGCAGATGCGAAAAATCTGCAATGAATTGTAACTTGGCAGAGACGACCAAAAACGGAGAGAAAAATTGATTTTTACGTCTGCAGAATCCATCATCTTAGATTTTTGGAAGTCACTTTCATTTGCTTTGGTAATAAAAAATAAATAAATTAGTCATTTGGGCTCCAAATGCTCTTCTGCCCTGATACGGGGAAGAAGTTAATAAAAACAATTCAAAACCCAGGCTCTCACAGAACTGAACAAAGTCTTTTGCACCTACAGAAAATCTGGCAGAATTAACCTCTGTTATTTTACTGTCAGCTTTTCCCTTTCCTCTGAGTCCCCCTTAATGTTTTCACAACTTTCCCTCCCACCTTCCTCTGTGCTTTAACAATACAAATAATGAGAGTGCATACCAAGCTGAACCTGTTCTAAAGTTCAGCATCCCTGCTTTTCACTTGTGTCATCTCCAGGGTTTTTACAATGCACCCTAAATTATACAGTATCTCATGAGAGCAATGGGAACAGGAAGTGACTTGTGCAGTGCTTGTCTTAGCGCCCCTGGAAAAAGCAGCGAGGGCAGAAGAATGGTTTTGGGAACATCTGTTAGAGGCAGCTTTTGCTGTGCCAGACAGTCGCTTCTTTGGGTGGGGGAGTAGATGAATAGTAGAAATTTCCAGAGCTACTGTGCAGCAAAGCAAGCGTAAGGCTCTTTATGCCTTTTATGGCCAGATGAGATTTTAAAAATTAGAGATGGTGGTTGCAAGGCCAGAGGCTCAAGGGCAGGACTGGGCAAGCTGCAACCCTTCCCGCAGTGATGCAGCCCCTTCCCTGGGGCTGCCACCGTGTGAGGGCAAAGAGAGGGCACTGTCGCTGCTTACTGTAGTGCAAACCTCCCTGTCTGACCAGGTGCTGCCAGTGACTTGTCATAAGTCAGCCTGGCTATTTGTAGAGAGGTGTGATAGCACAAGAAGGCCTATACCATGTACATTTGTTATGTTATTAACTGCATGGTTCTGGAGTTCAGGAGGTATGTTTTGAAAATGGTGGGAATATTTTGTAATTTCTGTGGAGTGGTGCACGTGTGTTTGTGTGTGGTTTTAGTAACGAGCTTGCTGTTACCTATATCAGTAATATGTGAATGTCCCATATAGCTGTGCTACCTTACCCCTTCTCTGCCTGGCAGAAAAGTCTTAAACTCCCATACCCCCTCCATACTTGTCTATTAAGGTAATAAATTGTGGGTAGTGCTTTTATCACAAACTAATAAGCTCCTCCATCCCAGGTTGAGTTGTGTTCTTATCAGGTACAGAAGTTATGCTGTCTGTTCTTCATTTAATGGTAAAGAAAAGTGCGGCTTATTGATCTGCCTTAGAATGCTGGCTTGCTGTACTGTTTGTTTGTTTTGTAAAGAGAGGTGACGTGAGTCATCTGAGTTTTACTGTTCACTCCAAGTTACAACTTGTTACAGAGGGAACTCTTTGGTCACCTTGCTCCAGTGGTCACTTAATTTTTACTCTATTTTTTCTGCCTAGGATAACAGCGTTCTTCTGCTGCCAACAACTATATTTAGTCTCGCAGAAGCATGGTAAATACGCAATGTGATAGACCTTTGTTTGTCATCAGCTACATTTTGTTGCATGATACCCCAGTACAGTGAGCAGCCATGCAAGAAGGTACGATACAGACTGCACAAGTTTCCCTGAATCCTAATTCCCCAGTTTGAGTGAGTGTCATATTGCATTTAAATAACACTCTAGTAATGTAATTTTTGGCTTTGAGTTTACACACAGGCTTCCATTTTGTGTACTTGTGCTTTCTGTAAAATTAAGGTTTTTACAGTGATCTCCTTTTAATGCTCACATTTTCTCATCAGTGTTTTGCTCAGGGAGTGTTCTGTCCAACCCCTCCCCTATTGTTTGTAAGGGAGCACCGCAGGATGCCATTATCAGGCACACATAATCCACTCTGCACTTGGCATTATTTATTGCAGAATGGTTAGTGAGTGCTGTGCTTAGTGCTTCTAAGGTAGCAAGTATGTGAACTTCATCAGAGTAGGATCTGCTCATCCCTGGCTTTGTTCTCCATCTTTCACATAGGTTTAATGGTGGTGTGAGTTCATTAATATCCTGGTTTCTTTGGGACAGGTTCAGAGGCCAGCTGTGCTCTGCAGGCCATAGAAGTTTGGAGTCAGCCAGGGCAATGACTTGAGTTGGCTACAGGTGTATCTCATCCCATAAACATCAGGTTCAGTATTAAGGGGGAAGCTTGCTGAGGACAAGGGCATCTTCTGCTGGGGACTTCTGACTCTGCTCCTCTTCCTGCTCCCGAGGACTGCCCTTCCCGTTTGTTGTGGCCACCAAACATTGGCTGGGCTGAGTATAACTTTGTTTACTTTATTCTGGCATTAATACTAGTTCTGATGTTTCATTACATCCATTTTCATTTCAGCCCCTGGGTCTTCTCTCTTTTTCTTGATCCCCATTCTTGTCTGGGGAGTGGTCACTGGGTGATAGAACAACTGCTATAGTTTAGCCCCAGATACGGGCTAAATGTAGATAACTGATTATATTGAAATTTATACCAGTTAAAAACACACCCAACAGACCAACTGGTCTGGCAATCGTCTGGGTCCTGTCCTACAGAAAGCGGATGAAGCCTATTATATTGTCTGAGTTACAGGAACAGTTGTATAGAAATGATAAAAATACATCAATAACGCATAAATCATTGTTAATAAAATAATTTCCTTATGATAACTTTAATCTTGAGCACTGCATTCAACAAGGTGATTATTTTAAAAAATAATGCTTGTAAAAGCTAGCAAGTATTAAGCATAGTGGAAAGCTCCCAGAGAGCAGTGCTTCTCAGCCTTTGAAATCTGTGCCTCCCTTAAGTCTGCTGCAAATCCTTTGTGTGCTTGGCTGTGCTGCGAGTCACACAAGTGTACCAAAGGTCCTCACGCTTTTCTTGCATAAAGGCACACCTTGGAGCTAGGGGAGCTGACCGCTTTCAGACTAACAGCCAGGAATGCTTTGTTCTCAATACAAACACTTAGAGTAGCCTGATACATATTTCACTTCATCTTTTCACATTTAGTCACAATATGCAGTTTTAAGAACTCTGTATTACCGAAAAGTCATCTTTGTAGCAATAAGAAATGGGAATTATAGACTGCTCTGGATTTTTATACGTATGCAGTGCTGCAGCTGGCTCAGAGTGGTAAATGTGGGCTGGATTGAGCTGTCAACCCCTATCAGGTGTAAACCTTCATGTGATAACTAAACATGAAAGCTAAACAACATGTTATAGGTCATTCTTTGGTCATTTTCTGAGACCACACTTCTTCTTCAGTAGCATAGTTATTATGGTGATAATGGAGAAGTTCAAGGGAAAAATGCATACTAAAATGGAGCTTCTGCTTCACTCTTACCTTTTTATTAAATGGTCTTTTCAGTTTGCTGGAATCTTTGTACTTTTTCGGTTTGATGATACAGGACATATTGTGTGGGACACAGGGTAAAGTTGGTGATCTAGGTTTTGTGTCAGCCCTTGTGGGGCTTGAGACAGTGTTATTGTAGAGAACAAACATCAGAGCCAAATTGTTGCCACTGAAAAATTTACCCCATTTTATCTGTATGTTTTTACCTGAAATGCAAATTCAAACCAGAGCTTTGCTTGTCCTTCCTGATTTATCTCTGTTACTAAACAGTTACAGCAGCTCATGTGTGGCTCTTACAGCTCGTTTGGCAAAAAACTGAGGAGTGTTTGTAGGCAGGCAGCTACAACCTGTCTCCATTAAAGGATTTCTTTTGGATTTTATTTTGAGGAAATGTGATAGAAGCGAACCACTCACTTTGGGCAAGGACTAAGGAGGTGGCCACATTCCCCCCTGACTATCTGCCTGTCACCATCGGATTTGGATGAATTGTTGTCTCCCAAAGATGAATTTACAAGTTCTGCTGATGGCATGTGCACATAAGTATATATGCAGGGCATGTCTTGCTTCCATGGGCTCCCTAAGGCATCAGAATCTGTAAGGGATTCTCAGTCACAGGTTCTCATTTCCATCAGCTTGTCTTGCTGTACTCAGGTGGCCACACACCCAAATCTCTGCAATGAGAAGGCAGATACTGAGGAGCTACTGGCCACCCATAAGTGAGGTGCCCAAATAGAGGTAGTGAAAGGAGAATGTGAATGGAAAAGGACACTGTTCTGTGGGACAAAACACTCACGTTCTATTAAGTTCCCCGTGGCAAATAATGTGAATAGGGAGATCAACCAATATGCTCAGCATGCCCATGGCTTTGCATCCCTCCCTCTGAATACAGGGGTTGCACCTAAAAAGTTAAACCTGTGTATGAAAGAGGAGGAGGGTTGTGAAACCCCCTTGTTATGACAGGCAGTATTTGGATTTCTACTAACTTCTTTAAAAATGTTATTATATTCCTTAGAGGAAAGCAACTGGGTTGGTCAGGTGGAGATGCTGGTGAGGATTCTGCATCTTCAGGGGAGCAATTGGGCAAGTGTCATTTCTCAGAAGCTAGCATGCAGGGGAAGGAGTAGGAAAGACATACCTGGAGCTAGAAGCTTTGGAGATGGTAATGAGGAGTATGGACCAGTCAGGCAGGCTGCAAAGGATATTGCCACATGTTTTGCTGCAGCTTAGTCACTGAGTTAACTGAAAACAGACCTGGAAGTAAAAGCCTGCCTGGAGGGACACAGCAGGCAAGGGGAGATTTGGTAAAAGCCCGTAAAATGTTTCTGTTGTCTTTTGTCTAATGAAATGAGTTTAAAGGAATGCTTGTGCTCCAGATGAAGGGTTGAGTTTTTTAAAAGATTGAAGTTTAATTGCTGTTGTCTTTGGGTGTAGATACAACCTCTAGAGTAGTTGCTTATATTTAAGTAGCCCAGGTTTAATTGCAAGGCCAGATTATTTGAGGTTTCTGTTAATAAACTAGAGCTTTAAAAACTTGTGTAGAAGTTGGACTCGTCCATCTCTCTGGTTTTTTTTTTGTGTGTGTGTGCTTATTCTCTAAAATAAAATTCTACTAAGAGCTTGAATCTTCAGTTTCCCTCATCTTGAATTAGTGGTATCCAACTGCTGCTAAAACACACCAAAGGAGCAGAGATGAGTTTGTACTTGAGCCTCTTGTTTCATTGGCTCTCCAGAGTTGGCCTCTCTACTCTGGGTACAGCTGAATTTCATAAGACAGGCTGAATGCAAAGGCCAATGTTATGGTCCACAAACAAAATAAGAAGCAGACTGTGGAATTTGTTTGCAGGAATTTTAGAGAGTCAATGAATAAAACTTAGTGGAAATGTTTTTTTTCTATTTGCAAATGCTTTTGCTGAATTCCCACAGAGCACTTTATATATGTCGTAGCTTGTGACCCTGTGACATGAAAAGGCTTTGATTCCCACTAGAGGAAGTGGTCTGGTTAGGAGTCGGACAAAACATAGATGGAAACACAGTAATTCCCAGAGAGTTTGATTCCAGCTGTTGCTTAGTTAAAAGCTACTTTTCTGGCACTATGAATGTAACAAAGCAACACAGAGAAATCTAGGGCATTCAAATGTGACTGAGTTACCCTTCCAGTTGAAAACAAAGTATTTCCTTAATCAGATGTGATTTGTTTTGAATGTTAAAAATATTTTTCTCACTGATAATTTTTTCTTTCCTATAGGAGACAAGCTTATTTCTCAATTCAGCCTGACAAATTGAAGGGTAGAACATGCTTTCCTAGTAAAACTAAACTTCCTCTAAAATATATGGTAGCTATGAAATTCATCTCCTAAAGCACATCCATTGTTTTTTAAGGCTTAAGCATTGGTGGTGTGACCCATTCCACTTGGGTCGTGTGGAAACGAGGTCTTTCTAAAAAGTCAGAGGCACAGATTTTTATCTGGGCTGAGCTAAGCAGTTTGGCAGGACAGAGAGATATGTGATCTCACTTAGTTTATGATCCTCTGCTCCCAGGATGGAGCAATGTCTCTCCTTTTTTTTTCTGTGTAATTGCTGGGTTTCTGAGCAAAAGAGTCTTCTCCTAGACTTATTTAAAGTTCATCATATCTGTCCTAAACATTTCCTCCTAAACTTTTATGCTGTAAAAATAGAGATCAAGGCACAACAGGAGCACAATTGAATTGAAATAAACACTTTAAGCTCCTTTTTTTAATGTTTAAGTAGATGTTGGGCTAAACCAAATGCTTGATTCTCTAAACTGTCTCATTTGATACTCTGCTACGTTGCCTGTGATATACTGGAGCAGTGCAGGAACCCTCCACCTGTGATGAAACTTATGTATGGTTACCTCTGTTTCTTGCTTCGCAATAAGCTGCCTCCAAGTGATGTGATAGAGTACGAAAAGATCTAAATTATAACTGAGGCCACTGCCTGACTGTTTTGTACTGATGTGACTGCTTATGTTTCTGTGGTTTGCAGGCAAGCTGTGTCCCACCAGCTATCAGACCCTTGTTTGACCTCCCAAACTATTGTCTGCCCTTTGGACACACTATCAGAGTGCTCCTGTGTGGTGGGTTAACCTTGGCTGAGCGCCAGATGCCCACCAAGCCACTCTATCACCCCCCTCTTTTCTTCCCCTCTCCCTCCTCAGAAGAGCAAAAAGAAAG
>JAVSBS010010329.1:133295-148641 GCA_033124195.1 Coracias cyanogaster
TGCTGAAAAGTAAGAACGTTGGATTATATGTCAAAAAGAATTTAAACAATGCAAAAACCAAAAAAAAAAAAACCACCCCAAAACAAAAGCTCTAACCTGAAAACAACATACATTAATTTCCACATTCATGAGCAACAAAGAGTTCTGAGTATAACCCTGCAACTTCGTGTTGTGGAACTCCCTAAGGACATACAGTTAATTAAGGATTCTCTTTATGTCAAACTTGCATTCAAATGCATCACAACATCCAGGGGACTACAGATTTGAATTCATGTTGTTCTAATGCAGTCATCTGACAGAGGTAGGAAGATAAGAACTCTGACTCTCTCCTCTGGAAAAAAGGTAGTACTTGATTCTTCCTGTACTAGAACTTAATTTCAGATATCCAGATGCAATTAAAAATGACCCTGTACTTAATCTAAACTACCCTGAGGGTAAATAGGGCTGAATGACGAAACTACTTGAGGGAAATAAGCCTGACTCTGTCACCTTTCTTTCCCTCTGAAGTCCTCTTAGAATTGGAAGTGTGTCAGATAAGAACCTTAAATTCTCTTAAAGGGAGAAAAGCTGTTTGTGATCTGGTAATATTAGTATTTCATGCCTTGGACTAGCCAATTGCAAAACAAATTCCTCTTTAAGGCTTCTTCCAAGGAAGCATTACGACTTAAATGACTTGAGGCAAAGCAACTTGTCTTTGCAGGAAAACATGTTGCCTGAGCATTGCAGAATTGGGACAGAGTCCTCAGTTTCTAAAATTATATTGGACCCCCATATGCAGTTTGCTGGGAACAAATAGGCTTCTGGAAAACATACCTCTGTAGATCAGAATGGTGAAACAGACTCAACAAAGCTCCTTCCTGTATTTTAACAAGTACTTTCACAGAAAAAGATTGTCAGAAAAAGAAACAGTAGAATAAGAAAATTAAGGCTAATTGCTACAAATATTTCTCTTGCACACATTGTTAAAGCATGGTCAAATTATGAAAAAAATCCATTATCATATATCAGGCAGAAAATCCAAACTATCTCCTGCTGATCTACGTTTCACACTTGCAATTCCACAGTGGCCTTTTCAACCAGTTTATGACAGTATTTCCTTCTCTTTCAATTTGGCTATTGATAAATGTTGACCAGGTGCACACTATTTAGCAAGGCTTTTCCATACTGGTATCTAAAAATAAAAAAATAAGTATCATTGGCAGTATAAGAACTAAAAAGCAATGAAAAACCAGGACAAGCATCACAAAACATGTATATTGAACTCAAAAGTCAGAAATTTAAAGAAGTCTGTACAATTTGAACATTCTTTCTTGCTTTTATGTATTACAATGTAGTCTTCACTAAGGTATTATTGTTTTTATTTTAAGATAATAAGTACTTCCCACCTTAAAAAAAAAAAAAAAAAAACACCACAGCAATTTTAAATATTTGGCAAATCTGGCCCCATTAGAAAACAGTTCAGAATGAAATACAATGTATTATAAGAAGGAAGTAGCCAATAAGCTCCCAGGCTTTCACTTCAATTCCTGTGTGGTATGCCTCTTTGTAAAAAAAGCTGGATGGAAAGCTATATAGTATCTTAAACAAGTATCATGAATGGCAGATCCATTTGGTGGAAAAACAGTGTACATAAAATATTAAGACAGCCAGAGACATACATATGTGCAATTTGAAAGATCTGGAAGAGGACAAAAAAGGAGCTAAGCCTGGGGACATCTGTAGAATATTCAGCATGAGATCAGCTGGTCTCTAAAGTGTTGGAATAACAAGTTCATGACAGAGAAAGTGTTAAGTTACAAGTTATTTAAACATTTTCCATGTCATCAACCTGCTATCTCAACATACCATATGCTATAGTAGGGCACTGATAAGATAACAAAGTATCAAACAGAGTTTCACAATATACATTAGGGATGGTAGTGTAAAAATATAGAAATATAACATGCATTAGAAAAGGATTTCTCTCTCATAGTGGTATCCTTTGCCCTGTCCAGGGGCTATACTTATGCAGAAGGATTTCCACACTTTAGAAAGTGTGTATCTCATGAGTCCATCCCTCAGAGGCGTACCAGCTCTTACTTTAAAAAAAAAAAAAAAAAGGAAAAAAAATTCCATGGAGATATGTTAAGTTTGAATGCAGACCTTAAGATCCCATGTAGTCAAGTCAGAGTTGAAAAAGATAGTGATATAACGAATTCAGCTCTTTGATCAGACACAATAACCCCCACATTACCAAATTATAGATACCTATGCCCTGACATGCTTAAATATTTATTCCGATTTCTTTAGCTTCAATTCTCTCTTATTCTACTTCATTTAGAAACAGATATCTAAGTAAATAAATACTATTTTTTTATAGAAGCATTGCAAAAATCTGTTAATTTTTTTTTTCATAATACTCTTTATAACTGATGAGGGTTTTCTGAAGCAGTTCTTAACATCATGTAACTGAGTAATCGTACTTTCAAACAAAACCAGGAATGACTCAGCCAGGCTGTGAAGCAAAACCTCCCCCATCTCCCCTTCCTTCATAACAGACATTATTTTGAAATCTAGTAATCTCTGAAGTACTTTGCAACTGAGCATAGTTAAACTTCTTAATAGGAGAAGGAGACTGCACTGTTTGGGAAACAACATGTTTTCACACTCCTACCAGAAGCTTGATGGTTAATTAATAATAGTGAATTTTAATAAAGATTTTTCAACTGAAAGCTGTATACACAGAAAACGCAAAATATCACTGTGGTCACTGCAACAAACTTTTGTTGGGAACAATCTTCAAAACCTATTCACTTAGGTGACCTTTCAGATCTGAAATGTAAAATGTTTCCCAGGCTTCCCCAACTGACAGCTTAACATACTGTTGAGTGGGTCACCAATTCAAGTGATGGGTGCAACTACTTTGATGTTTAGATGCAGCCTTCCTATATGAATTCCATTGGTATTTTCCATTGCCAAGAAAATACCAATTAGCCATCAGGCAATTCAAGAAGCTTGGTGTAAATATAGTGAACAGATGATGTCTTACATAAGTTTGATGAATTAATGCTTTATTTCCTTCCTGCATACCCCCCAAAACAACCAGCATAAATGTCAATTGCTAGAGCTCTGACTTCTAGAAGGAAACACTATTTATTTAGCAGTGCAAAGCAAAGTTTTGGCAACAGTGAAGAAATGTAATGAAATTTTCTGGGTTCCATTCCCCAATGATTCTTCCACCACCACCCAGCTCTCCTGAGTTGAACTAACATAGCAGGCTCTTTAAGTCAAATCTTATAATTGCTTCCAATTTGCCTGTTTTGCTTTTGGCAATTAGCAGACTGAAATGTTATCATGAAAGAGTCCATCTCATTTATAAGGCCAGGTTTTCCCTCCACTAAAATATGCAGGCACTCTGTTCTTTATTACCAGCAGGAGATAAATGGCTGGTTTTCGTTGCTGAAGAATATATAATGGTTAAAAAGTCACTTTTTTCCTCCAGCTCTACATAAATCACAGAACTAGTCAATATTTAATAATGCTTGCCTTGGTCTGGAGTCCCTTGATCACCCCTGTCATGTGTAATAGCTCCCTCTCCGATATCTTTGACATAAAAGCCCAGCTTTACTGCAATACTAACATGTAGAGGGTCATTACGGATCGACATTTACCTTAATCTGTGACT
The DNA here is from genome assembly GCA_033124195.1 of Coracias cyanogaster. Classification (NCBI taxonomy): domain Eukaryota; kingdom Metazoa; phylum Chordata; class Aves; order Coraciiformes; family Coraciidae; genus Coracias; species Coracias cyanogaster. The sequence goes on from JAVSBS010010329.1 coordinate 136,960, forward strand.
GCCAACCATGAACCGATAAATTCCAGCAGATTCCACTGGGAGAAATCAGTAAACTTCTCAGTGGAAAGAACTGAAGGAAAATTCTGCCGAGAACAGAATACATTTTCTACAAGGGCTGCTCTGCAAATGGGTTCTGACTTTTGAAAGTTCTCTAGCTGCACAGCTTTGCAACATTTAATACCGTTTTGATGGTTTGAGAGACGGGATGACAACTGAGGATGACATGACTTAGAAAGCAAGCAGAAATTTTCTCTGCAAAAACAATGCAAGATTAAACACAAGGGGAATATGGCTTTTGCATTATTCACCCTGCTGCCTTGGCGGAAATGGCTGTGCTGTCACGGGTCCAGCCAAAATGTTGCTCCTTTTTCTCAAATTGATCATCGCTCCTTCTCCTCATAATCTTACAAGTGCTTCACAGCAGAATACATCAAAGCCTTCACTGCATAAAAAAGGGACACGACAGCCTTTGCAAGGGGTCAGCTGAGACTGCCTACCACACATTACACTCTTCAATGAATGTGTTTCTCCAAACAGCACACAAACAAGTTCATTTATATACTACTTCGTAAAGGACAGCAATTACAGCGTGTGTGTTCTCTTTAGCACCGACACTGGAGACAACAAATCGTTCTCATTCTGAGCAGAAAAATAAGGCAAGTTATGAAGCCATCAGTGATTCAATTCTCTATCTGTTACTGCATTTACAGTACTGATTAAATTTGCGTACAGTACATAGAAGGATTAAATGTCATCCAAACATTATTTTCAACCGCAATTTTGTATTATACTCATAAGAAAGCATCTTTATAGTTGCCTGATGTCAATCATGCTATTTAAAGTGCACTAAAAATTAATGACAGCATTGTTAGGTATAATTTATAAACATTATTTGTGTACAATATTTTATTATTTATTATACCTTAGAGCATGCTTAATAGCTCAAATCGACATATTAAATGCTCATATGCATTTTGTGAACATTCATTTTTATTCACTGCTCAAGCCTCTTACATTTTTATAATAGAGGACACAGCATTTTACTTTCAACTGAAAAACACGCTCTTTGCGTAATACATTTGAAAAAAATGTCCATTTACATTCTTAAGAGTCTTTTACACAAGGGTGACAGCACTGTCTAACCCTACCTGCTCTGATTTAGCAACATTTTCACCTAAGACCACACTACAATTTTTAGGTTTAAAAAAAATGCAAGGAAAAAAACCCAACCCACAATATAAACCAGTGGAAACAAAATAGCAGCCTGTGATACAGTAAAGTTTAACTGTTTTCAGGCTTTTGTATTGTATGGTGCGTCTGTTTGTTATACAGAAATAGACAGCTTTCTTTTCCTTTCTTCTGTTCAGGAATCAGCGTCTGATTTCATTGCATAACTGTTTTAGGTAGCTGGCTGTTTGTAAGTCTTAGTTGTTTATGGGAGCTTATATAAATTTCAAATTTACCCACGATCAACCATATTATGAACAGCTTTCATGAATGGCACCCACTTACATAAGCAAACCAAGTGAATTTTTCTGAGTATAGCTTCCTTATCTGAGTGAAGGTTGTGAGATAAGACTCCATGTGTATATCTAGAGACTAAATGAGTGCAGAGGGCTTATCTTTATTTGCCAGTTTATGTGTTTGTACAAATGTAAAGCACCATAAATCAAAGCAGCACTTCTTTAAGAATAAAATTGATAACTCTAAAATAATCAATGGAGTGGCAAAAGAACCAGAAAAATTTAGTGCTACAGGAATTTTTAAGAAGTAATGAAATGAAATAGCAACGTTACCATTAGATTTATTATAAAGCAAAAAAAAAATTACCTTGATCAGCATAGAAGAGCCCAGTGACAAGGACTATGTAGGTCAATTTTCCGTTAGGTTTATTTGGGGCAAGCCATTTTAATTGAACTTCTTTGGACCCATCAACAGTAGCAACTATATCAACTGTTCCCTCGGGGGAAGCTTCCAAGGTCCGAGCTTCTACCTGTAAGTTCACCCATGAGATCGAGGTTTGTTGCCATAGTTTACAAACAGAGAAGAAATGGAAAATGCAAAATTTTTATTTTAAGAAAAAATTATTTCTTTAGAAAAAATGTAACTAACACTTGAAGTGTTTAAGGCATTTTACTTTCCTTTCATCTACATTTTTTTGAAGCTATCCAGCAACTAAACTTTACACTCTGATCCACGTACAGAATAGGAAATACTGGAAAAGAAAGAAAGGCTCATTTCTTGAAAACCCCATCACACCTCATGTGGATGAATGAACTCAGCATTAGGGAAGGAAGCAGCTATGGAAGATCACATGTTTTTTAGTTTCTGCATTTTAAAAGACAAATTTAAGGAACATGTGTTTAAACATTGCAGTAAATTACTAGAGATACTTGAGCGAGAAAAAATATCCTTGGCAGAATATTGGTTGCACCCTGCATTAGCTTTTAATTTCGTGTAACAAATTTAAGTTGCAGTAACAAGTAGGTCTCTAAGAGAGAAAAAAATATTATAAAAGAGCTTGAAAATGTAATGAAAAAGAATTTTTTAAATATAAATAAATACTTATTCAATATTATACAAATTTAGTATTTAAATTTCACAACTTGTACTAAACATTCAGTGCTAGGGAACAAAATAATTTGCTTTTATGCTATTTATGGCAACAAGTTTGTTTCTCATACATTATTTATTTGGTGTTTTCCAAGGTATAAGATGGTTTCACACCTTTCTAAGTGCCTCTCAGCTGCAAGTTCATGGGAGTGCTAATAAACGCTATTTTGAATCTGCCACACCTGCTCTGTCATCAAAATAACTAAACATACCTTCTCTGTCCTTGAAACGTGAAGGTTTTACTTTTTAACATGTAAAATGTGGAAAGCTTATTGTTTACAAGTGCCAGGCTCTATCTTTGATGTGCATCAATATCTCTACATGTGCTTCTATATTCATACACTCTACTATATTTAAAATAGGTGAGCAGTTGCAATAAAGTCAACAGGATAAAGTACATGCTTAAAGACAAACAAATGCTTCGGATATATTGGATCAGTGCCATATTGATTATTTGGATATTTCAGTCAAAAACATTCTCATGGAAGAATTTGACGCAACTGTGTTTCTAAAATAATTTCCTGTAAAGCTGTGCTGCTAAATGCAGGTGCTCCAATCTCACCACATCAGAAATGTGGAGAAATACATATCAACTATTTTTTTTCTGCTGAAAAGGATTAAAATATTCTTAAAACAGTCTGAATTTGTAGCAATCTGTACCACATCCTAAACAGCTGCAGCAGCTGTAGTGTCTCTAGCCTTTTCTTTATGACCTGCTATTCTTTTCAGCATAAAAAAAAAAAATTATTGAAACACTGTTTAGAACAGTACACATAATATCCTCTACAGCTACACCTCTGCAGTGTACTTTGACAAGAACAGTTTTTGTAAAAATGTACTTTATATACATAAACCTATGGCACAAAAACCTGTTTCCTATTTCTTTTTCTAAACGTTATTTTACAAACAATTCTGTGATATTTTCAGATGTGCTTATTAATAACAATAAAAAACACTTTACTTATTGTGTAAGCAACACTAAATCATAGGACAGGAGTCATAATAATATTGGGAAAACACTGTCATCCATCTAAGTTTAAAACAAAAAAGTACTAGCATACAAATATGCTAAAAATGTGAAATTTATGTATATTAGCTGTAGGTTAAGATGACAAATATTCAGTGTCAACTATTTCCACATATTTACAAGATATTTACAAGTACTAACACTTTTCAAAACCAGCAGAATTTCAGATATCCTGAATTCCTCTATAGAATCTATTAGAGGTTATACTGCTTCTTCATAATCTATATTCTTATTCCTTTTTAAGCAACAGATACCCAATTAAAACAAACAAAAAAGCAGTATCTTGGCTTTCCCAGAAATTTAGTATTTCTTAATATACGTGTTACCAATTTGCATCTCACCTGAAAATAAATCAAAGTCACTGAAAAAAAAAAAGTTAAACAAAAACTATCTAATGCAAATAAAAAAAGTTACTGAAACATAATAACTGCTAATGCTCTCATAACTGATTAAGATCTTCAGAGCCACCTTCAGAAACGTAAGCTGGAGAAATTCCATGTTTAGGATAGTCACATAGCATTCATTCATTGATTAGGGCACATTAAGCACAAGATCAGCAACAAAAATAGCTGGAAGTGTATCAGTTTACTGCTGGGAGATGTTCCCCATACTATTTAGAGTAGAGGCAAAACGTTTGGGATTTTTTTTTTTTTTCCAAGTGTTGGATTTATCCTGTAATTGATACAAAAATCTTTCAAAAAAACCCAAAGGGAGATGCAGCACTAACTTCCTGGCAGCACTTAGGTGAGCCTAAATAAAGATGTTGTACTTCAATTCCTGCGATTAGAGATGGATCACTGGCTTTGGGAAACAGTTTGCGTACGGATCATGAGATGCAGATGAGCATCAGCTACAGCGACCCCTACTTTGAAATGCTTCAAAAGTCAAGTTTCAAGTCTGCAGTTTTAAAAAGCATTTTTTAAAACCCTAACTACTGCTGTTCTATTCTGTCCTTTTGATGCCTACTTGATAGGACAGAAGTACTGAAAACAGATATTTCATCTGTATGCAAAGCCTGGTAACAACTTGTCTTAAACATCACCACTAACACAATGGGTTAGGTTATTGCACATAGAATACCTTAAAACAAGGTTTGCTTTGGGGGTATATGTGAAGTTGTAAAAAGTGTACAAGAAAAACTGGCAAAAAGCCATTCAAGCTTTTAAGAGTAAATACCTTGCGAAGTAGAGCAAGCTATAAAATGTTTAATGGTTATAAAGTGTAGTCTTCTTCTGCAGAGAGACAATGTTACCAGCATTTGAAAGAAAGCGCTCTTGAAAAGAATGCTAGAAATATGACTAATTAATTATACCATAAAAATAAAACCTGGATGTTCTTTCCAAAGCACAATATAGCGATATTATAAATTATGAAGAAAAAATAATCAGAACTTTAAAAACTCCCCAATCTTCCCTTTTTTCTCCTTTTCTATTCCTTCTCTTCTTAGCAAAACCAAAGTGCTCACATAAAGCTGAATTAAACAAAAAATAAACCTCAGGATTAACACAGGTCTCTTTCTCAGTTATGCTTGAATACAAAAACAAGTATAGTAGCTATTATTCCAATTATTCATCAGCCACAGTACTATGAAATCGTACTGGATTTATCAGTTCAGCTATACATGTAAAAACCTTTAACAAAATATAAAGCCTCAGAAGGCTTGTTTTTCATATGTCAAATTTAATATTCCTGTATTCTCAAATCCTGAAAAAACAGAGTGCTGTACAAGACTGTTAAAATATGTTCAGTATAATATTTCGATCACATACTTGCATTCAAAAGATATTTACGAATCACCACATTTTCCTTGCTCCTGTTGCCACTTCTGGCTTCTGTAATTCTCAAATTAACTTCAGTCCTTTCAGACAGGCAGCTAGAAATTTGCTCATTACTGGAACAGTAACTCTTTCTTTATATACATCCTTATAAATCTGGCTACAGCACATCTGCCCCTTTCAAACATTAACTCTATTTGATTTCAATAATGTGTGTTTCAGCCTCAGATTTTGCCTTTCTTCACTGTACCTATGTTCTACTTTGGAATGGTGCCTAACAATGACCTATCAAATCTTGAGCAGCTCTTAAAACAGGATTTTTTCTTAAATGTCACATTTTGCCAGATGGGTTAGTACTGACCAGAGTGAATAATCACCATGTACTCTGATATTCACTGTCATCTGACATTTATTACACTCCCAGAATGCAAATTAATGTACTCACCAATGGGCCCAAAGCACAACCTTTTGCAGTACACGCCTGGACTCTAAAGGAATGCAGACTCCAAGGAGCAAGTCCATAAGCATAACAGCTTTGCTGTGATGAATTTTGCATCAGAATACCATCCATATACAATCCATAGCTAGTAATAATACCTATAAAATAATGTGATAGTACTCAATATCTAAAGAGCTACAGAGTTTAGACAAAAACTAATGCTACAGACATTAGAGTGGTGGTAGTAGTATTTCAAATAGTTTACAGTTAAGCAAGTAAGTGTTTTGCAGGACTGTGTATGCAGCACTTAGAGAAAATACATTCTCCCATCTTTAACTGTTGAAAACCTAGCAAGTGGACTGGATCTTTTGAAAACAATTACACTGCTCCAAACATTAGCTCTTAACAAACTTGTTTCTGAACAGCAGCTAACATCACCTTGGAATCAGGGAAACTGAGGCAATTCTGTTCCATAGCTTACTCTGCATAAGGCTATCGAAACAAAAACTGGAAAGACACACAAAACCCTCTCACATCTTAACAGCTTTTGACCTAGAAAAAAAGCACAGTAATCTACAATATCGTTGAAGCATTGAAGGACAACTCATGCCACTGCTGCAACTACAGTAAATCAGTGAAAAGAATCTTGTCGCAAAAAAACATCTTACTGATACTCGTTCCTGTTAATTATCTCAATTTTTTTTGCATTGTGTGAACAGACTAGGTATTTCCTTAATTCTGGGGTCTGTTATTTTTAAAAATAGTTTTAATCACTTTTCTATACAAAACCAGAACATAGCATGGATTGCTGTTTCCTTCTCAAGACGCTGTAGAAAATGTATTGAAGTAAACTATTAATTATCTATTCAACCTAATGAAAGAAAAGATATTTACAACCTCAAACATTAGCCAGACTTTTAGATAGAGGAGAGAATGATACTTCTGGTGTAATTGGCTAATACTAACTCAAAAATTGCATGTGATTGCTTATCTCATTTCTAAGGAAATCTAAATCTTTGTTCTTCCAAAGGTGCATGACAGGATAGCCTGAATCCTGTACAGGCTATATATACACAGTGGCTTGAATTTAATGAACTAAAGACTGAATTTTACTGATTTGCTTAGACTTTGGAAGTTAGGCTTACAAAGGAATCCTTTTTCTCAGGGCTATTCCTCCACCTTTCTCACTTCTGAACATTCTCCTATTTTAAAAGCTATTTAAGTGTGAAATCTTAAGGCCAGTTAATGCAAAGCCATAGGATTCATTAGAAGTTATTTTGGTTCAGAGGATGCCTACTAATCTTCCTGTTATAAAAAACATCCTCGTATTGTAAAAATACAGCTCATTTCATCTTTCCTTCCCTTAAAATTGAATTATTTGAAACTACATTGAGGAAGATTCTGTTTGAAATTGAGAAAATATTTTCTCCTCTACTGAATGGAGAACTGCTTCATAAATAAAAGTGTGTACACAACTGTTTCAGCTGAGCTTTGAAGAGTTATACTTCAAGTGATTTATATGCTAAAGCGATGCAGAGCTGAGTATGGTGAAGTGATTCACAGACTCCTCAATTCTTTTCTCTTCCAGAAAAGCAAGAGGCTAAACTCAAGTCAGACAGCAGAGACGTGTGTGTGGGAGAAAGCCCGGGTAAATCTCACATTATCAATCCTACCACATTTGACAGGCTTCCTAAAGCAAAAAGTCCCTTGGGTTTCTGTATCTAGTTGCTTGTAAAGCAAGGGCATTAATGGTTGATATTTGCTCAACATTAAAGAAATTATACTTATTTTTAAAAATATTATATTTATCCAAGATGAAAAATGTGAACGCTGGCACTAAGGATGTGTTTTACAGAGAAAAAGACCTAACACTGAAGTACTTTAAGTATCTATGCCAGTAGCATTCACTTTTTAAAGTAATGAACGAATCATTATTAATTCCTTTGATACTTATGTTAACAGCATGAATTATAATGAGATCTTTTGATATTAACGTGGTTGTCATATGTACCTCTATGGAATCCCCACTGTAACTCAGTAGTGATTAACCAGACTATTCTTTTAAAGTGTTCCTAAAAGCACAGCACTACGCAGCACCCACACTGAGGACTAGCTTTCTGGTCAACACCCCAAGCTTCTGCAAGTCTTCCCAGTACTGTCAGAGAACAACCATCTCTAACAAGCTGATGCACTATCTCTTGATTTTACATCCACCTGTGCCTTGTAGGTCTCTGATGGAGAAAATTATGAAATGTAAGGAAAGAAAAAAAAAGTACATTAAAGAACAAAAGGCCTAGTAGTCTGACTTCAAGATGTGAAGTCATTTTACTAATTAAGCAATAATTCTTTTTGGCCAGGGATAAATAACTTAGCCTCTCTATTTCACCAGTATATGTTTCCAAAGTATACTAAGAAAAAGTTCAAAAGTTGGCCCAGAGTTTATGTACTTCTCAAGACTTGCTAGACATTCCTGAAGTTTACCATTCATAAAATACTGAAAATTAGTTTAGCACATTTTTGTGATTTACAAGGTTTAACGAGCAACACATGGCACCATGAAAAGATGCAGCTTCTTAATTATCAAGTCAGACTAAATCTTGGTTTTGCTGAAGACAAGATCTCTATCGACTATAGTACAATTATGTTTCACTTTTGAAAAGAAATCCAACAATGCAAATTAAGCGTAAACCAAAGAAATCTACACACTGGTCCCTTTTTCTTCTGCCTCTTCCTTGTGTAGATAAGGCCATATAATCTGTCAATGATATTCCAGACATTAAAGATGAAAAGAGGTTTCGAGTCTAAAGTGCTACTTAAGATCCGACCACTGGATTGTACCTTCAGCAAACATACTTTTACCTACATCAATTTCACTGACTACAAACACAAGTCATCTCTCACAAGCACAAGGATTTGCTGGAACAAGTACTGGATTAGTTCACTGAATAACTTTATAAATCAGTTTTTACTATACCTAATATTTCCCACAGAAATCCATATAGCCTTGGAAGATACAGTCCAGATCAAGACTTTATTTTATCTATGACCTGTACAAAAGTGAAGTGAAGTTTTTGAGACGTGACCATCTAAGGAAAATTTTCAATGGTGGAAGAGACAAGGTCACTTTTTTATGTGAATGGATTTTAAAAGAGCAGACTTCAAACTATATGGCAAGACTATAATGGATATGTTTTGAAGAATATGATTCTTTATTGAGGCCACTAGAATAGTGAAGGCTCATATCTGATGCCACCTGTCATTTCACAAGACTCTCCATACCTTTCCCTCAACAAAATGGTCAGTATTGCTTATATTACACTATCTACATACACGAAGTATATGTGACAGAAACAGAGGGGGGTTTTGCCGTAAAGTGGCATACCCTTGTGCCATGTCCCATCAATGATTTTATTATTGGTTTGAAAATAAGACAAGAGAAAATATGCATATGACATACACATTTAGCATGCAATCTTCCAAATGTCTTTTTTTACATGTGGTACGTAAAAGACATCTGTGAAGTGGCTTTCAACAAAGAATTAGGTGCATTGTTTCCCATTTTCTATTATTTTTTTTTTTCCACAAAATAATGTAAATTGGCCTTAAATTCAACCAGAAATGGAACCCAAAAATTCAATATCCATGTCTGGATAACACTAGCCCTTGACATCCCTTATCCCAAAGCTTGACTGCCCCTCATATTGTGACACCCCCCCCCCCCCAATATTGCACCATCTTTATGAAGAAGCCAAGTAACCTTTAATCCTATTTGCCATCTTTGTCCTCAAGGGTAGCATATTAATCCTCCTTAACCTTTTCTAATTGGTGGCAAGCAGCTGGACTCCATATATATAATGAGAGCACAGTAAAGTCTATGCTGTCCAAACCCATGTCAGCCCACACACCCATTCAACATCAGCAACAGCTAATAAGCTTCTTCAGCCCATGCAAATAAACAGTAACTTCTGTCATATAGTTTCAGAGGAAAGGAAGAGAGGGAGGTAACGGAAAGGCCTCAGAGATCTACTAAGGAGATGGCAATGTATTATATGCAAATCTTTCAAATTCTGAGGTTTCCCTTCAAAACAAAGCCAAGTTCAGTAATTTCAAAAAGTGCTACTTAAATCTAGTAGACAGAGACTGACCAAGTTTGAACCAGTTACGTCAAAAGCGGGTAACCGTTTCTACCTTTTTACAAAAAAAGGAGCGACATTGGAACTTCTGACTGTAAGAATACACCACTAAAATGCTGAAGTAAGAAAATTTAAGTCACAGTTCCTTCTGCCGGTCTTTCTCATATTTCAGTCTTCTCAACTATGATATTCTTCAGCCTCCCACACAGTTTTAAAATACTGACACAGAGAGTGATTACAAATGACGTGGCCACTAGGCAGCCCAAAAGATATGCTGAGAATGAACAAAAAGTCACTAAACAATGCAAGCTTTCCTGATTAAGCACTTGCTCAGTGAAAAGTTGTAGAGCTTTCTTCTTTAAAAAAAAAAAAAATCTTTTTATGAAATAAAGAAACAGGAAAGAAGGAAATAGGAGCATGGGAAAATGTGTTATTAGTTATATGATCTTTTTGAAACTTACAAAAATGTGAGGGAGAACAAGAACAAAGAAGAAAAATGAGAGAAAATCTGCGCATCCCTTCTTGACCATTGTGTAAGTGTGAGTGTGCTATGGTGAAAAAAAGAAAGTCTCTGCTGCCCTAATGCCCTTTTGGCTGCCAAATGCTCACCAGATACCAATTCTTCCACTCTTAACCACTGAGCAACAGCTCACAGGTGAAAAGCAGCAGCCCTTCCCTGCAAGGCAGGACAGTGGCAGATGACTTTGCTGAATCCCTTCCATCAGTTCTGACCCTAAGGAAAACAGCTACATGCATACTATACATGTATCGTGTATAAAAAATAAGAACAGTACCAAGGGAAAAATACTCTATGGGCTTCAAATAGTGAGGAAAATGTGAAAATATCAGAGATTATTTTTAAAGAGGAGAAATACACACAGGAGGCCTACAAAGGGTGTATTTGGGATTATGGAGGACTAAGCTATATGGCAAATTTTGTAATTACATAAATGCATTGTTCAAAACCCCAGTTTAGAGGGGAACAGTGTTGTTGTTGTTGTAGGGGCTGTTGAAAGCTCTAGTTTCCAAGAGTGAAGGTACAAGGGGCAGAAGAATATAATTTCATTTATAAAGCTCCTCTGATTCTAATCACATCTGTTGCTCATCCAGTTCCAATTCACAGCTTTCCTAACAAGCTATTTATTGTATTTTGTAGACTCACAGAATCAATTTAGGATGGAAAGGAACTTTAAGATCATTCAGTTCAACTGTTTACCTAACACTGCCAAGTCCACCACTAAACTGTGTTCCTAAGAGCCACATCTACATGTCTTTTAAATATCTCCAGGGATGGTGACTCCACCACTTCCCTGGGCAGCCTGTTCCAACGCTTGACAACCCTTTTGGTGAAAATATTTTTCCTAATATCCAAACAAAACCTCCTCTGGCAAAACTTGAGACTGTTTCCTCTTGTCCTATCATTTGTTACTTGGGAGAACAAACTGGCCCCCACCTTGCTACAACCTCCTTTCAGGAATTTGTAGAGTGCAATAAGGTTTCCCTGAGTCTCCTTTCCTTCAGACTAAATAACCTCAGTTCTAGAGCACTCTTCTTTGGATACACTCCAGAACCTCGATGTCCTTCTTGTATTGAGGGGCCAAACCTGAACAAAGTATTTGAGGTGTGGCCTCACCAGTGCCAAGTACAGGGGTATGATCACTGCCCTCATCCTGCTGGCCACACTATTTCTGATAC